>CM042692.1:485346164-485650845 GCA_023614405.1 Avena insularis | reverse complement strand
TGGGGTGGGTAGCTAGGGGTTTAGTTTTCCACGAGTAGTAGGCTGGCTGTTGGCAGGGGCCTTTTGAAGCACAATAAGTTACCTCCAGGAGTTGTAAAAGCGTTTTATTTATAGGTTTTGTTTAAAAGCCTTTTTATGAAATTATTTTTAGACAAAACAAAAATACCGGAAGAAGAGGCTCGGTGTTTCGATTTGAAATAAAGTGAGGGTATTTAGAAAACAAAATAAACTTTGAAAATAGTTTCAGACAAACAGATGCATGATGATGTGATGCTCAAATGCAATATGGCATATTGACATGGTATGCAGTCATGATGATACTAATGCACAAAGCACAGCGATTTTCTAGTAGTGGTTTTAGCGGGATACCACAAGCATCAATATCATGGATCACTTTATGCAAATTACAAATAGATGATCTTGATCATGAAGCAGACTCACAAGATCTAGACATGAAAGCACAAGGAGGAGGAACCAGCCATCTAGCTACTACATGGACCCATTAGTCTAGAGATGAACTACTCCTCATCACAGGAGCTTGCATGGTGATGAAGAAACCTCTGAGGGTGAATTCCCTCTCGACGAGGTGCCGGAAAGGCTTTAGATCCTCGATCTGGGGATGGAATGTGACTACAACTCTTTAGTGGATTTTGATCGAATTACTTAGGGTTTTGGTATCAGAAAGGCAATATATGGCGGGGAGAAGAGGAGGCCGAGAGGGGTGCTAGGATGGCCACACCACCCCCAAGCAGCGGCTAGACACGGCCAGCATTAGCCAAGTGGTGTGGTGGCCCCTAGCTGTCGTCTAAGTACTCTGGCTAGATACCTTCAGTAAAAATAGCGACTTTGAAAACTTTTGTCCCGTCAATTCCGAGAATATTCTTTTCTGACTTTCTTGGAACCAAAACAGCGAGAAAAGCAGGCGGTGGCAGCACATGGCTCTTGTTAATAGGTAGATCCATGAAATCATATGAAAAGTACTCCAAAGTGTGGACAAAACACAAGAAAGTAGATAAAACCAAGCATGGAACATCAAAAATTATAGATACATTTGCACTGATATCAACATCTAAGCTAACTCACTTTCGTCTCGGTAGGTAAGTGATAAAATAAAGAATAATTTTTTAGGGTGACGTACCATCATAAACCAGTCAAGTATTTGTAAAACATTCAAAGCTGGGATCATAGTACTTCAATCATAACATGAAAGACAAGGTTCTAGCAATAAGACAAAGAAACTATGATGCAACATGAAAAGGCACAAACAAAAGATTCATGAATAGCAATGCTTTGCAAGGCCGTTTGTTTGTTTACATAAAAAGAAAACATAGCATAATAGCATTACGACTTGTCCCTCATAGGTAGCAAGCCTGTAAATGCATAGGACACCTTCAAAGTTCATAAGAGTGACTAGATACAAATAGTTTAAAACAAGCAATATCAAGTTATGCATCAATCAATAGTCTTGGGACAATGCACATGAACTAAGAATATTTTATATGCAAAGTAGGTGTAAAGATAGAAGATTGAGTCTCATATAATGGTGGAAGAAAACTGGCCTTCTAGAGAAGGAAGTAGGGTCAAGTCTCATAAAGAGCTTTAAAATTATGGTACTTGATAGCTTTAGCTCTCATTGCCCTATCATAAGCATCTTGAAGGTGATAAAGGTTAGTGACGCTAAGAGGATATGCTTGACAAGTTATGAAGCAATCTCATGACCACTTACTTACGAGGAGCCGTTACCTCATGTGCTCAAATTTAGTCTACCGTGGCTCTTGTCATTGTGGAAATACAAATGCGCCATAATAGACACATCAGCGAATTACCCCTTGCATGATCAGGGTTATCCATAAAATCAAAATGACAAGGCAAGCGGGACAATGAGCATCGTTGATCTTTTATTTGCTATATCGCAGGTTTTTATTGAGGATTCTTCATAGAGTGCTCATTATGGTGATGTAAGTTCCACCATGATTAGGCATAGCTTGAGCTAGCGGCCAGGTGTTTCTAACACATACAAACTCCATGATCTTACAAGTTCCACTTTATTTCACACACTTGGGATCCATGAGCAAAAGAACATGATATCAATGGGGTGCAAAGTACAAGTGAAATGTCAAAGTGGTGCCTGATACATAGTTCTGCTAATTTTCAACTTATAAAGCATAGCTTCTCATAACAAAGAAGGACCCAATGAGTTCCAAGTTTATTAAATGGAAAAAATAAAATATTACCATCAAGTTACCGTGGAGCTTTAATCACTGTAGTTTTCCCATGTAAGTTTAATTTGGAGAATTAAAAAAAGCATGAATATACTTGGAATAGCATATATACTGTGGTAGGTATAATTGGACTCTTTGGAATAACTTGGTTTAAGAGGTTGGATGTAGGTGGAACTCATGTACTTAGTTGTGGAGGCTAGCAAAAAGGCGGGAGGCGACAAACTAAAGAAGAGCAATAATGCATAATCATGCGGGAAGCGACAAACATCATTGATCAAAGCATAAAAGTGCTACTACAAGTTGAAACTAAATATCATAAAGGCTATGGTGACTTGAGATAGTCATAACATGAATTGTGAGCATATGCCGATCCTTCAAATAAAGCATCAGAGAATACCACAATACTATGCTTTAATATGCTAAAACAATGCCTTAATTCATCCAAGTACATTAAGAAATCTCCATTGTTTATAACAAGTCATCTTACAGAAAATAATACCTAACATAAACCAAAAAATATCAAGCATGGCATGACAAAGCATAATACAATCAAAAACAAACTTCTTACCATAAGCATGAACTTTCCTACTCTTTCCAGAAACCAAACCAAACTATTTGAAAACCAATGTATGAGGGGGTTCAACAATTTTATTTAGCAAAATAAGCAAACAAGAAAATGAAAAACCAAAACAAAACGAAAAGGAGACGCTCCAGAACAACAACTGTGCATGACTTTGGAAGAAACCTGGGTTTATTGATGATGAAGGGGTTGCTAGAGATCCCCCAAACTTTGGCGCTTGTACTTCTTGGATATTTCTTGGATGACTTACGCGTGGCGTCCCCAGAAAGCAGTTGAGTCATCCTTCATCTCATTACTCATTCCTTCTTTTGAATTTTTCCTTCATACAAAACTACACAATCTTTAACTAGCAACATTAGTGCACTCAAGATGTAAGTCTTTGGGTTCAGTTATAGCACCAATAAACTTCCATTAGAACACTATCTGCTAGCACCCTCAAAAATCTCAATTCTCAAAAGAACTCAAAAGAACCAACAAAAGAAGCAAATACAGAAAATGGCAGAAATCTATCAAAACAGACTAGCAGGTAAAGACAGATTTGTTTGAAGACCTTATTTGCTTAAATCAAAAAATGTTGAACTAACGAAAGTTATATAAGAACCTGGGGCGACAAAATTCACGCCTCAAAAGGACTTTCAGAGATTTTACGAATTTTTATGGTGAAGCACAGAAATCTGTTCAGGACAACTTTCCCAATCATTACTTCTCTCTCTCATTAGAGTTACTCTTAGCACAAAAAAGCAAATAAAAAAGGATGAGATGGTTATTACTGGTAATAACTTCCAAGACTCATCCTAAAACTTTTGGGTTATCTCCCAATAAGTACTTTTCTTTAATGCTAACTAAGTTAGGCATAAAGCAAAAAAAGAATCAAGTGTTCTCAAATGAAAGCATTAAGACCAAATTTTGTTTCCTTAGGAGAGGAAAAAGAAATCTTTCTCTATCTTAATGGTAAGTGTTCTATACCTTTCTTGAGCAGGAGTTGATATTTAATGGTGCAATAACTCATATCAATAATGGCACCGCGGTTCTAGAAAGATAACCCCAGTAATAGGACAAAGCATTGCATTCAACATCCAAAACATGAAATCCTTAACAGGGACATAGGCATTGTTAACCATGATAAGAACATCATTAATACTCCCCATGAGTTTATTTTAGACATTATCAAGTGGTACATTCAAATAACAATCTCAAGAGTGGAGCAAATCAAGCATATCATAGGTCTTCTAAACAATAAAACACTACTATCAGATCACATAAAGCTTTAAAATCAAAGTCATTCTTTCCTTATTTATAGTGGGTTCAACCATCTGCTTGTTTTATAGGAATAGAAGCTTTATGTTTTATCTTTCTTTAAATCTTTATGAGCATGGTGATGTGTTTTGTAAAGGCCATGTTAGTATACTAACATTAGGACTTTTAGCAGCTTTTGTGAACTTAATAACTTCAGAGATATTTACATATCAAGATCAAAATTAAAATTATCATCTAAAAGTAGTAGAACTAACCTAGCCTCAACACTAGTGGTAAGTGATAGTAGAAACACTAATGTTTCATAATTTCCACTTAGCATAATTCAGCTAATAGTCTAACTTATTTTTCATCAATTCTTACTTGTATAGCATTAGCCAGCGCAAAGGGATTATCATTAACAGATTTCAGTTTTAACATGTTTATTCAAGAAAGATTGAGCTTCAGCCAAAGATGCTATATTTCTTTCAGCATTAGAAGAGTTTTTCCTCAGCGGTAGTTTATTGAAAGAAGTTTGATAATACTAATAAAGTCCTTAAGCATAACTTCAAGTTCGGGAGGGTGCACCTCCTATTATTATTGTTGTAGGAATTTCGCCAAGCATTACCATTGTTGGGAGGATATGAAAACTTGAAACATAATTATTTATTACCAAAATTATTCCTATAAGCATTATTACTAAAATTGTTATTTCTTATGAAGTTCATCAACTTGCTCTTCTCGAGCAACCAAAAGGCTAAAGGGAACATTGGCCCCGGATCAATATGGGCTTTCCCATTCCGGACATAGACATAATAACATCAATCTTATCCTTACTCCAAGGAGGAGGTTTCCTCAACAAAATTGCAACCTTCTTTGCACCTTGGGAGCTCTTTGGTATGCCATCCGGAATAGTTAACCATCATATTATCTAAGTTTTGTTACTGACACCTTTTAAAGTGATGGTCATAAAAGGTACCCTCGATGATGGCGAGTCAATAGGTTCCCTTGAAGGAGAATAGTTCAATCCTGCATAAAAAGTTGGGATGATCATCCAGCGTTCGATCCATGAAGTGGGACAATTCTTTACGAGAGATTTCATTCTTTCCCAAGCTTGAGCAACATGTTTCATTATCAGATTGTTTAAACTTCATTGGCTTTTCACCTCTCATAGATATAATCTTATCGGAGGATGATGGCCCTTCCAGTAAACTTGCATCTTTGCATTTTAGTCCAAGAATCAATACTATTCCTAGTTAAGGAATTCAGCCATTCTTTAGCTTTTCCTCTCAAAGAGAAAGAAACAATTTTAGCTTAATAATATCACCATCTATATCCTATGCTTTTGCATCTCACAAAGTTCAACAAATTTATTTAGATAGGCGGCTGACATCTTCATTACCAATACCGGGAAAATTGTTCTCATAACAAGATTGAGTAAGCAGGTTTTATCTCAAAGAAAGTATTTTTAACCACGGGTGGAAGCAATAAGGTGTGCTCATAAAATCATTGTTGTTGGTGCTAGTGAAGTCACACAACTTGGGTGTTTTCAAGAGTAGTCATTTTTGTGTTTTCAATAAAGAAAAGCAAACTAAATAAAACTATTTTTTTGTGTTTTTGATAAAAGAAACAACAAGCAAACAAAGGAAAAAGTAAACTAAGCAAAGGCAAAATAACAAAGTAAAGAGATTGGTTATGAGGGACTCCCCTTGTGAAGATGTCCTTGACTCACCGGCACGTGGGCGCAGAGAGAAAAAGTCTTTGATGGTAGCGTGGATTGAGCGTCGGGAGCTTCTTCTTGTTCTTGATTCCCCGGCAGCGGCCGTGGCCGGAAAAAATACTTTGATGGCTACGTGATTGATGAGCTTCGTTAGGGAACCCCAAAGAGGAAGGTATGATGAGTACAACATAAGTTTTTCCCTCATTATGAAACCAAGGTTATCAATCCAGTGAGACAAGGAAACACCCCAAAGGTGTAGCTAGTTGAACGTTGGCAGGGGCACACTACCCTGGAATTGCCCGGCTAGACGTGGAGACACACACAACACAACCATAGAACTTCTGTCCCCAACTTGCGATGAGGTTGTGAATCTCACGGTTTTCTGCAAGCGGAGGATTAAGCGTGTCGAATGGAAGGAAGTAATAGTTTAGGAAAGTAAACACCTACAAAGCAGTAAAGCGGTTTGTAGATTGTATGTAAAATGAAAGTACCAAGGGGTCCATAGTTCACTAGAGGTTGCTCTCCTTAAGATAGATAACATGCTTTGGGTGAGACAAATTACAGCCCGAGGTAATTGACAAACATCAAGAAAGGATACAAGCATATACTAATCATCGCGATCCTTTGAACTTGATTCAGGCATTACCAACATTATACATAGGCCGTATCCCGCTTCATCTGTATGACTAATAATCCACCTTGATTTATCATCCCAAAGACCCCCTCCGGTGATTAAGTTGCAATGACAACAGATTATTGCTTCTACGAACTTCGTGTAATATAAACAATCTGATTGTTCTATGAACAAAGGATTGTTGTTTTGTCCCTAGTAACGGCACATCTAGTACCTTAGAGATTTACGTCACTTCCCAGTTACGGAGCATAGACTTACTATAGAGAGCATAAATACTAACTCTTGGAGTTGCTGGCATCTACTTGGCCAAGATAGCTACTAACAAGCGGAAGCATGCAAGATCACAAATAACAAAGACATGATAGAATCAATAATCAATCTGAAATAGCATCTCGGTATCCATGGGATCCCATAAACACAACATGCGAGATTACAAATAGATGATCTTCTTGATCATGAGCAGACTCACAAGATCTAGACATGAGAGCACAAAGGAGGAGAACCAGCCATCTAGCTACTACACATGGATCCGTAGTCCGAGAGATGGAAACCAACTCATTATCACACGGAGGCTTGCATGGTGATGAAGAGAAGGCCTCCGGGGGGTGAATTCCCCCTCTCTCGGCGGGGTCTGAGGGAAGAGCTTTAGATCCTCCCGATCTAGGGATGGAGATGGCCAATGACTCACAGAGACTCTTTACGTAGATTTTTGATCGAATGCTGCCCCAGGTTTTTGGTATCGGAAAGGCAATATATAGGCGGAAGAAGGAGAGGCCGAGGGGTGCACTGGGCTGGCCACACCACCCCTGGCGTAGCAGGTGGTGTGGTGGCCCCGGATCCTCTCCGTCTCATGCACTACGGCTCCAGATGCTACTTTCCACGGTAAAATAAGCGACTTTGGCTTTTGTCCCATCTAATTCGAGAATATTCATTTTGACTTTCTGGGAACCAAAAACAGCGGAAAACAGGCAGTACATTTGGCACTATGGCTCTTGTTAATAGGTTAGTCCAAGAAATCATATGAAAAGAGAGTACTCCAAAGTGTGGACATAAACCACAATAGAAGTAGATAAAACCAAGCGTGGAACATCAATTATAGATACATTTGCAATGTATCGAGGCGCTAACTATTCATCAAAAGGCAAAGGAGATGAAATGCTGATCAACATGCATGTGTTGGCCGGTGTCATTACCTTGGAGATGGCGTTGAGCTCCGGCTAATGTCGAGGAACGCCGGTATCATCACTCCTGCTGAGATGCCTATGCTGACATCATTGGTTGTGCCTTAGTTTTGGCGGGAGGGGCATGGGGTGTGACCTCACGGCTACGTGTTGGTGCTAGCGGAAGTGTCACCGAGAAGCGACCTCACAGGCTCGCGTTGGTGTTGGCGGCGGCGGGGGAAGGCTTACCTTGCCGGAACAGCAAAAGGTGCATCTCGATGTTCAGCGGACTCGGCGTCACCATGTTGGCGACACGTCTTTGGATCGAGTTACTACCCGGGAGGAGGCTGGGCACCTGACCGAAGCGGCAGCGGCAGGTCGACCTACCACATTCAAGCTTGGCGATCCCCTCCACAACTCATTGGGAAACATGTCGTAAATCGAGTCTTCTCTTGCACTTTCTCGCCGATCAGCCTCGGCATCCGTTGCATCTGCTTCCCGGAGGACTTCAACCTCGTGTTTTCACTTGCCACCCGCTTCACTGCGTGGCCTTCCTCTCTTTCTTTGCCTTTGGGTCCTCTTTCACGAAGTGGCATAAACCTTTTTAGCCCATGTACCATAGCGAGACACCTGCGGACCAAATGAAGTCAATGCGCCGCGGACTTGGACTCCCCTTGAACACGCGTTTGTAAGCCATACAGTTGAAGGCGTGTCCACCGTGGGTCCACCGAGTCGAGCCCATAGGGGCCGAGCTTCGCAGCCTTGGCCGCACAAGACTTTTCTTCGGATCTACGAAGAACAAGGAAAGTGATCCCTATTTAAATTTAGCTTCATTACTTAATTAGAAATGTAGATCCTCCGAGATAAATTCTTTACTGTGCCTTTCTAGAACTTCCTCCACATCATCATTGTCGATGCTTGAATTCCTTGAGTTAAAGGAAATTGGAGAATAATGTGGCCTTGAACAAACTACATCACCTGCTCATCCGTGAATTTGTGCCATGGGTTATCTTTCCCTAGACGAGCATACTCGGCGTCCTCCTTTTCCCAAATGGCCTTTTTTCCTCGGTAACCATGCGGCTTCCATATAATGTTGGTTACCTATGTTTCCAGCTCCGCTTACTCCTCCCCACTCGGTGCATTCGACTCACAACCCAAGGAAATGCGGTCCACCTTAGCGAACGATATGAAGATTCATCTTACGTCAAGCATCCCGGCTGAAGCCTTCTTTATCTCCTCCAACTTTTACCTAGTTAATCCTCCTCTTCACTCGCTGGATTTTCCAGCTGCTCAAGAGCGGTGCTCATCCTCGTGAGGGATAACTTGTTTACCTTGTTCCCTTTGAGCTTTTGGTTATCATACTCATCTAGGAACTTGTACCGTTTGTGAACCTTCCCAATGAGGAGCTCTTGCAACCGTTTGTTCTTTATTATGTCCTTCTGGTTGATGCTCATGCTCTCCCGCATGATGCACCCTATTTGTAGGCCGTACCTAGGGGCAAGCTTATGAGCTCCAAGGGTTGGCCACACCGGTTCCTGAGGTGAACTCTTACCGTAGTTGAATTGTCGAGTTTGGCAGCGTCCGCTCACGCCTTTACGCCTTATTCTTCCTTCCCTAGAAAGGCGGGGGAGGCGCCGTATCATACATCCACGCGTTCACGCCGCCATAATTTCTTGGCCTCCTAAGTCGTCTCGCTACTACTTAGTCATCCATTATGCCATCTTTTGGCCTCCTCCTCATATTCAGACTTCTGCGTCATCTTCTTAGTGCATGGCTTGGGCCTCCTCATCAACTTCATCATCCATAGCTTGACCTCCTCCTTCGGACCTACTTAAGTCATCACCAAACGCCTTAAAACTTGAGGATTGGCTCTTCTTGCCCAATTCGCCCCGTTCTTCGCTCATGGGCTGAGAAGTGCTTAGGCTGAAACGTCTTTGTCTACTGCTTTCGACATCTTTGCACTTCATAGAGAAAAAAATGCAACAATGTAATTAGTACAAGCTAGAGTCGACCCGAAAATTGCTTTATGACCTTCTATATTTTTAACCTAGGGTGCCCATTTCTCCAGTCGACGGAAGTGAATCAACACTTGGAGAAAGCTGGGCAACTCAACTGAATTCCTACCGCAGCAGTTTTCATACAAAATTGATGACAACCATCCAATCAAACATATCTGAGAGAGCAAAAAAATGGCTCGAATTAAACAATTTACTACAAAATAATGTGACATGTATGCCGGAGCTCCAGAGACGAAGCTAAAAATAAGCTCTAGGACAAAAAACTAGCTCCAAGTGTAGTTTTCTTTTATGATATTCTGAGAATCTACTGTAAAAAAGAAGAGGTAAAAACCAACACACACATACATAGCAGACTACAAAGTACTGCCTTTTAACACTAGTCCAAATTCACACGGAAAAAAGAGCACCACTGCTAAGCGGAGATAGAACGATACACTAATGACAAGAAGATATCTTAAGTAATATATATCTTAAGCGTGGGCATAGCGTAGTATATATATACTGATGGTGACATCATGTTGATAGTGTTTTGAGAGAACATAAAAAATACATTTATCCTTGTTATACGATTAGACAAACAATACATTTTATCATTTGTTATACATTAGATCGAGAGGACATGGAGTCCAGAGAAGAGTATTATCAGGTGTCTACACCTTTCTACTTGACGAATGGGTTCAAAGCAATACTGAGTTTGATTGTTAGTCTCCATAATTGTGAACCATGATTATTTGCCATTCGTGTGTATATAAAGTGTTTCAACAAAAGCTCTACGGTTATTAGAAAAAAATTCTGGTTCCTTTTAACTTAGCTCGAAAGTGGTCCGCTTTTTGGATGTACCTTGCATGCTTTGACATTTCTATAATGCCAGAACAAGTAAGAACATATCATTGATGTTGTGTGTGTCCAGCTAAATCTATGCTATTTACTTGGCTTTGGGAATGATGTGTATGTGTTGCGGAGGTTCAAATGTGGCTCAAAGGAAACAAATTTAGCTAGTTTTGCATGTTTTTTCTTGGTTTGTAGGTGCCACAGTGAGGCTAACTTTGGGATATTTTTTAGCGATAGTAAATTTTTCCCATGTGAGGTTAGAGTTTGAGTGGTATAATTGATCTCTCAAGGCGTCAAAGTTTCTATATAATCACTACTCCGACTTGTAAGATAAATGGGTGATGGTTTATTCATGTCTTTTTTGCAAGGCTGTGACATTTCTACATGAGACATGAATAGTAGACTACATTATTATCATTGGTGTTATGTGTGTGTCAAGTAAATCTATGCTTTGATGTTGATGTTTATGTTCTGTTATGTTCAAGCTTGGTCTCAGGGAAGCAAATTTAGCTAGTTCTGCATGCATTCTAAAACTTGGTATTGAAAACAAAAAAAAGTAATCCACCTTTGATATGTGTGTGTGTGTGTGTTGAAGGTTTCACCCGATATTTGTGTAGGTTAAGTTGAAATAGTGTAGGGATATTTCTTAACCACTTTGGCTCATTAACTATTTGAGATGGATATGGTTTTATCTATGAGAAATTATTATCTTGGTTTAACACCTTTGCTTTAGTACATTGGGGCTCTTCTAGATTGTGTTCAAAAAGTATCTAATGATGACATGAATTAGATTAGTCGACTACATGTCCACATTGAAAATTCGTTGTACTCTTATGGTGGCCGCTTCTAGTTTTGCTCTTAGGAGCACTCAGTCGGTCGTAAACATACCCTTTCTTATTTGTGCATTTTAAATTCTACCGAAACTATCTTCATTCCTATTATCTTGAGCACTTGAGAATTATCATCCACATTATATGTACATAAACTACGCATCTTTATAGTATTATTATACCCCTTTATACTTACAAACCATTTGCAGCAGACATACCCATTACTACTGAAGTACTACTTTCCCATCAAAAGGTATACACCAAGATTTCTTGCATATAGAACAATCAAAAAATTCAGTTAAAGGAACCAAGAATTTTTTTCTAATATCTGAATCTCAATAATCCTCTCTATGTATATAAGGCCACAATTTTTTTCTAAACAAGTTTTACACTTTTTTGAAATCTACAACTTTACATATTTCACTAACCCTAATTCACTTTAACCTTCTAAAACACTTTCTGAAACCTAGAATCAACCTATCTCTAGAGAAGCGAACCCTAGAACCCTAGAAGCGAAACCCTCACATTTGTAAGAGAGGGGAGAGGGAGGAAGAGCTCAACCTACAGAGTGGCAATGATGCAGTGCGATGAGGTGGTTGCAAAAAGGCAGGGGATGGGGGCGAGAAGCCGGGGCCTTGTGCTCCAACAGGGTGTGTCTGCGGTTGCCCAGTGCTCGGCAGGAGGAGGCGCACAGTGCTTGTGTGGTGGGGCGGCGCTCCTCCCCTGGATTGCGCCCGCAGGGGCCGAAGGCGATGCTCTAGTGCTGCTCCTCCATCACACTTTCTCCATCAGGGGCCAGGCGGCTCACGGTGGCGAGAACACGAGAGACGGGGCCGAGGCGCTCTGGCCAGCGGAGACCACCGGGGATCATGGGAAGGGGAGGGTTGGGGAGGCTCTCACCGACAGTGGTAGCGAGGCTCGATCCCGATTTAGTGGCTAGCAGCAATGGCGGCGACTCACCTTGATGGCCGAGGCTCGATCCATGCGTGAGGTGCATGGGAAGAGGAGGGTTGGGAATTTCTCTATCGTGGGGTGCATGGGGAAGAGGAGGGGTTGGGGTTTCTCTGTCTCTGAAGAGAAGAAAGGGAGGATAGAGTGAGGCGTTTTGCAGCTAAGTGTCAAATATCCGTGGTGCATATTTCCTGATATGTCTGCATGCCATTGGTATTTGTAGCACTTAACCAAAATCTGATACCCTGATCTATATCAACTACACAAAGGCTACCACAGTGGTTGACGTTGTGCTACATACTCTTTGTTGCTTTGGAGCGTGAGCGGAGTTCGATTCACCGCCTCTCTCAAAAAAAATCAATTTTTTAATATCTTACAAAATATTTTTCCTAAATACTTGTGTGGAAGTAATTAAGTTTTAACATTAATTTTTTTTAATATGTTCCAAAATACTTGTTATTAATATCTAGTATATTTTTGTAACAAATAGTAATTAAATTTAACATGTTCACAAAATCTATTTAAAACAAGGACATCATTTGCAAGTAATAGGCAATTATTAATTTATTTAAAACAAGGACATCAATATGTCACATGAACTTCAATATCATACACGCAATGACTTCTCCACAAAAATGTCATGTCATGTGTGCATGATCTACGATTCAAGTGCTAGCATTAGAAACTAGCGTCTCTTTACAATCTTCTTGCCCCTTCTTCCTCGCGGTTGAATACTTTGCTTGGAAGGTTAAGAGTTTCTTCTAGTGAGCGGACAACCTTTAGTAGGTAGGGTGGTCTTCCTTTTCCTTGTAGTAGTCGAAGCGTAAGTACTTGTCGAATTCCTCTTCGATCTTCAGATCGCCGTTCTTTTCTAAGTCTTGCTGGTTGGCGGGTCCAGTCCATTCGATGATGCTCCTCTTTTTCCCTCCACATAGCCCAGAAAACACGACTTGACTTTGATGGGTGGGGTGATGAAGAAACATTGGTCAACTTCCAAGCTCCACGAGTACCCATGGATCATTTTTTTGCGGAGGCGTTCTTCTGCGGAGGCCGCCAGTATAACCATGATGGTGAAATACTAGAGCCACTCTTTTTGGGCTCTTGGCCCATCAGCGAACACGCCGACACCTTCTCTTCGGCATAGTGGAGCTCCCGAGATCTCCTCGATCCTTCGAAAAATTGTTCCTTGGCGGTGGCCGTCATCGGCATAGGATAACTGTCGTTACTCACTGAGTTACGATAGTGCATTACTCATGTCCCTTTTCTAAGGGGTAGAATCTATACCCACTTTGATGTCGTATGCCTGATATGTCCTCATATTGTGCCCGGAGGCCATTTGACAAAGCTGAAAATAGGTTTTTCATCCTTCGTAGAAAGGCGTTCTACAGGTCCGCGAGGGGATTAATCGTGAAGCTTCTTCTTCAACCAAAGGCGTGAAGCTAGAGTTGTGCTCTCTTATTACGTCTCCCTTCTTCTATCAGCGGCCAAGGTCGATGAACCACCCTTTCGATTAAGCTTTTGTGCTCTTCCACCCAAGTTGACCAATTCGATGTATTTGTAGCCACGACTTCGGTGTCCTTACTGTCAAAATCGTAGCGATTGACCCTTGGCAGGCCGAGCATGCATGGTCACGAAAGCCCTACGTGTTGGCCATATCCGCCGAGCATTGTCGAGGTCGTCCTTTTAGGCGGAACCAATGGGGTCATCCTCGTCATCTCCGGAGTCGGTCGTAGACGGATCTGGCCCGAGAAAGAGGCGCACTTTCGTAGGTCCCGGAAAGCCCTTGGCAATGCTTCCATTTAGACGGGACCTGTTCGCGTCACGAATCCTTTGATAATCTTCTTGTTCAGCCTTTCAAAGCGGCATCCGTATTTATGTTGTGCAGGAATGTCAGCATGAGAGATTGAATGATGTCATCGCATGACATGGGCGAGTAGATGGACCATGATGTCGAAGAATCACGGGCGGAAATTAAATCTCGAGCTCGCATAGTATCACGACGATCTCATCTTGTAGTGTCGGCGAGCTACTTCCAAGCCAATCGACTTCCCTCGAGATGGCCCGTGGCGAAGAAGTTCTGAGAGCCTAAACGGCGTCTCACGGACGTGCTCGTCCATTATCCCTCGGTTACAGCGAGAAATGTCTGCGTCATCAACATGTTGATGAATCATGAGACTTCATCCATCACTGAACCTCTTCTTCGCTTTGTCGAGATATACGCCTACTGTTCCACACTGAGTAACCCGTAAGAAACTTTGACTCCTAGGAAGGCCCGGTTGAACAACTGCTCAGCTCCTGCTTTCAGTTAAGAGTGGAAATTGGCGGTGGCGAAGCTCTTTGCAATTCCCCTCTTAACCATTTTGCGGCGACCTTGCATTATCTTCCAGCCGTCTCATCATCATCATCATCATCATCATGGTCGGCGTGACATCTCATGAAGTTCTTCCTTGATGCCAATTTCCATCAGGTTAGTTCCCTTTCTTAGGATGGTCTTTGGTCCTATCCGGCATGTTGATGATAGTGGCAAGCGGAGACTCTAGCACCACGTTCTCCATGATGTACATGACATCAAGAGCTATGGGCGATGTGGAGAGTATTTCCTGATGCAGCGGTCGAAAACAGGCCTAGCTTTCCTCACACCATCGCAGCGGATTCATCCTCGGGCAGCTTCTTTCCCAACAAAGGGAACTCTTCCAGTTATCCAACATATCTTAGATCACTTCTCCGGCTCCTTGGGCGTGGGGATTTTACCGAGCTCTACTTTTCCATCAAAGCAGATCTTTATGCTCTCTCCACGCGTGATCCTTTGGAAGCCACATTACGAGTCCATTGGAACCACGGTCTTCGATGACCGAGATCCGTTGGTAGCTAGAATCGCGAGGGTCTTATCCATGCATGACACATGCTTTGTCCGTGAAGTGGTTCACCTAAATGCGGAACCGTGTCGTAACCTGGATAGTGCGATGCCTTTATAAGTGGGCAGACCACGGCTCTCATAGGGAAATAATCTCTTGTGTATGCGTCCCATGTATGGGCTGGCGTCTCCCACAACATGGATAACTCTTCTTTCAGAAGCCCGAGATACAGATGCATGTTGATACCTGGTTGATTTGGCCCCTGAATCAGAATACACATGTGTACATATCTGCAGGGTGCCTGACCGGGGAGGGAGGGAGGTTTTATGACCCATACAAACATGGGCCAGTGCTATGTGTGCTACTCTAGTTGCCAAGCGGTTGAGATCCATCGGTGGTATACCAAGCCTAACGTTCCTTGGATCCTCCCAAAGTACGGAAAGTCAATGTCCTGAGTGCGTTCCAGCGGCTGGCGTCCGGTGTGTGAGGATCTTGCCCTTATCACCGAGATCATCTTCAGTGGCTTCTTCCTTTCAAGTGTGCCATTGCATGAGCTTTGCTTCCCTTAGGGTCCCACGAAATACCGCGTAGATGGGAGTGATAGGAAAGTACCATACCACTTTCAAGGAACTTTCTTGTTCCCTCTCTTGTAATCGATCTTGGCCACACACCGGACATATGGTTCTATCCTTGTACTCATCCCGATAAAGTCTTGCGATCATTAATGGAATTGTGGTACTTAACATCTGATAGAGTCGAGAGGACATCGATTTTCTTAAGCCTCCTTGATACTAGTTGGACACATGTTCCTGATACTTCCATTTTGCATCACTATTCTATATCATAATTTACTTTGTTATTCATTGATATATTTCATATTAGGAGATGATACTTATGCTATTTCATCTGTTTAGCATGGTTTGATGACTTTTTGGGCATGGACCAATGGCTATGATCGATCGGGATTACCCGATGGAAAAGGTGCTGTTTGGAGGAAAAGAATTCGCGAATCGGAAAATCCGAGGGAAAATACATGGAAAATCCTATTTTTCGAGAGAAAGGCGAAAGGAAGCGAGAAGGGAAGCGGAGATGGGCCACGAGATTTACACCTGCCTGGCGACCCTATCTTTGCAGCGCTTGGCACGGTGGTGTGGCCACAGTCCACCCACAGCTCTCCTCTCTAAAGTGTATATTATCCTCCCAAAACCCTAAGACTCGGGAGGCGACCACAAAAGATTACTACTTAGCCTGTGCGGGGTGGAGAAAACACCTAGAGAGAGAAAAGATCTCTCACGTGACAGTGCAGCAGGGAATTCCTTGTGGAGAGGGAGATCAAATCGCCATCAACACCACCATCAAAAATTTGGACTTCATCGGGAACATCATCATCACCACCACAACCATCATCTCCACCAACACTATCATCACCACCTCATACATGGCTGTAACAATTGGGTTTAATCTTGCATAGTTCTTAGGGAAACTTTCCGGTGTTGATTACTCTTTGTAATTGATGCTATTGAGTGAACCATTGAATTATCGTTTATGTTCAGATTACTTACACATCATTATTTCATCTCTGATCATGATCCATATGATGTCTTGTGATTAGTTAGTTTTTGTTCTTGAGGACATGGGAGAAGTCATGTTGTTAAAAATGTAGTGGAATTGTATTGAGAAAGATTCAATAGTTTGATATTTAAGTTGTGGTGTACTTCTTCTAGGGGTGTGATGTGAACTTTGACTACATGACACTTCACCTATATGGGACTAGGGAATGCATTGTGTATTTGGGTACTAATCATGAGGAGTTACAGGAGTGACAAAAAGCACTAGAACCCCAGTTAGGAAACCTTTGCACAAGGGGCGCCGAGAGTCTTAGAGTTTAAAGTTGTGGTTGGGTTTCTACCTTAATTACTTTCATGTACTTGCGGATGCTTGCAAGGGTATAATCACAAGTATGTATTAGTCCTAGGAAGGTTAAATTACATTGCTTTACAGAGTTCACCCACACAACACTTAGCAAACTAAGGCGATTAATCAACTATATGAAGCCTTGAAAACGCATGACCAGAAATTCCATGTGTCCTCGAGAGGCGTTTAGTCATCCTAAATGTGTCTGTAAGACTTGTCCTTTGCTAAGAAAAGGATTAGGCCACTTGCTTTGCATTTATTCTTATTGTCTTTTATTTACTCATTACTTTATTTACTTGCATTATCAAAAACCCTAAAATCCGTTTGTTAAGTATTCTGAGAATTCCTGCTCCAAGCGACTAAATCGGCACACACGCTCCTCATTGGGTTTGACACTCTTACTTATCGAAAATCTTGCGATACACCCCTATACTTGTAGGTCATCAAGACTATTTTGCTTTGCCGTTGCAGGGAGTAGAAGCACTATTGGGAGTGGAGCACGGTAAAGGGAAACTTCTCTTGTGAGTATTGTTTACTTGATGAGTTGCTTTATTTCAATATGGATAATCCTTTGAGTTTCTTATTTGGAATGCTACACCAACACGCCTTACCAAGGTAATAGATGAACCACCACCCTCACGAGAATGATACCTTTAAAAAATACCTACAATAATTATTGATACGTGTTATGGATAACTATTATGTTGGAGATGGGACTTTATCCATCTCGGTGATTATTGCTCTTTATACCACGAATTATGCTTGGGGTTGTTCAAGTGTGCAAGTATTACAACATATCAGTCAAGAAGAAGTTATTTTCATTATCACTGAAAGGAAGAAGGCTGAGGAATGGTATAAGCTGCTAAGAATGGTCAAGCTCTTGAATGGAGGAAATATTACCTCTCTTTTATTCAAAATTTTATCCTCCTAGTGAGATTCATAAAGATCGAATCAAATATACAACTTTTATTT
This sequence comes from Avena insularis, assembly GCA_023614405.1. Classification (NCBI taxonomy): domain Eukaryota; kingdom Viridiplantae; phylum Streptophyta; class Magnoliopsida; order Poales; family Poaceae; genus Avena; species Avena insularis. The sequence goes on along the minus strand of CM042692.1, from coordinate 485,632,925 downwards.
TCGATGGAAGAGTACACAGCTCAACCTTGGGGAGATTGAAGTTACTAATGCTCAAATGTCCCATTCATGGGCTCCCCAACTTAGCTCATTATTATCAATAACTTTTATGCAAAGCTTTCTCTTCATGATAAGGATTTGTTGGATGCCTCTTGTTGGATCATTCACTCGTATGGAAGAAGAATCTAAATGGGATACCTTCTGGACCCGTATCCAAGATAATCTTTGAAGCATGGGGAGAATGACAAGGAAAAGAAAGTCCAGGGTATAAATTACGATTATGAATGCATTGAATCTTTTATGGGGAAGCTGTGACTTTCAAAATATTAAGTAATGTGCTTATGGTGCTTGATTCTCAAGTTATTACAAATTGTTTTAAGCTTTTGCTTCTTATATTGAAATTCGAAAAGGGATGGGACAAGTACCATGCACCATATAAAGATATTGTTGATTGTGTTTCTGTTGGGGAGTACTGAATTTTGCACTATTGATCACATCTTACACAGAACCTTATATCGAGGAAAATACCCTTCCGAATAAGGTAAAGGATCATCCTATGATAACTAGTGTAATCAATAAAAAGTGCAAGGAGAACTATAAAAACCTAATGAGCAGATAAACATTGAACTGTTGTTGGCAACCGTTTGTGAAAGATCTTGTCACTAAAGAGTGTAGAAGATGGACACATAGTATTTTGTGAGGATGCTTCTAATATTGTCTCACATACTAATAGAACTAAAAAGGCTAACTAAATAATCCTGGCGCTTTCTGTTAGAATTGGTGATCATTGCTATTATGGTTTATGTGATATTGGTGCAAGTTCAAGAATGCTTTATTCACATATGAGCTTTACAAAGAAATTATGCATCAAATGGATCCTATGCTTGTTGGAAGAGATTGATCATGGTTATTCACCTTGCTAATAGAGACCATCTCCAATTGGTATTTTGCTTGAGGATGTAGAAGTTCTTTGTGTTAAGATTAAATATCACCTGTACTGATTTTCTAGTACTTGGTTCCAAATTTTGCTAGTAAAACATCCCATCATTTTTGGTAGACCTCTCTTGAGTACTTGTGGAGCTATTATAGTACTGCAAAGGAGAAAATCTTGACTAAATTTGATGGGGAATCTTATGAGTTTTAATTTTGAGAAATTTACTAAGAACCTTGTGAAAATGAAACCCATAATGAGGATTTTAGGGTTGAACAACTTGCTTTGCTGTTCTCTTTCTCTCTAACTTGATGCTGCACGGCAATTTATGGAAGACCACCCAGAAGTGAGATCTTCATGGAAAAAAAGAAATGAGATGGACGATGATTCTCCGCCAATCGTCAACCTAAGATGTTAAGCATAACTTGCATGTATGAAGACTTGGGTACCACGTTGCCACCTAAAAAGGATTCGGTCTTCAATTTAAAACCTTTGCACTGCGATCTTAAATATGCTTCGACATTGATGATAATAAGATATATCCTGTTATTATTAGCTCTAAACTTTCAGGAAGGAAGAAGAAGGTTATTGGAGATGCTTGAAGAAAACTTACCCGAGGGCTATGAAATTTATACTACGGATGATTTAAAGAGATTTCTCCTACTATATATCAGCATGCCATCAATATAGAACCGGATGCAAAGCGGGTGGTGAAACACCAACAGCGTTTAAATCCTAAGATGAAGGAAGTGGTAAGAAATGAGGTATTGAAACTCCTTGATGCTGGTATTATTTACCCTATTGCTGATAGTGAATGGGTTAGTCCTGTCATTGTGTCCCTAAAAGGGGAATTACCGATGTTTAAAAGGCCCAACTTAGGAATTCAACTAGAGGGGGTGAATAGGGAGGCTACCAAATTTTTAAACTTTTATCCCACTTTTGGGCTTAGCACAAAGTAAGGTTCACTAGAGATGCAATTATGTGAACAACCCTAAATGACAAGTAACACAAAAGAGTAAACAAGATAGTAAATGCAAGTAAAGGAAGGCGGAGGCGAAAGAACAGCCAGCGAGGGGACATGGAGATGTAATTCCAGTAGTTCACTTCCAAAGGAAAAGCTTCGTCTATACGTGGGAGAGGTGTCGGGGCCACACAAAGGTCACTGGCGCCACAAAGGCCTCACCTTCTTCTCCGGTGAGCACCACCACAAAAGGTGGCCTCACAAACCACTACCAACGATGACCTTGAAGGCGTCAACTCAGCAAAACCTTTAGCGAGGTTGAGGGGAGGCTTCACAGCAATCAAGGCCTCAACGACACCCACAGGCTTTACAACAAATGTCCCAGCTCAGGATGCCTACTACCGTCTAGGGTTCCAGAAAACCCAAGAAACGAAATCCCACGAGAAGGATGGTGGAAATCAAATTCCTTTGGTGGAGGTGTAGATCTAGGACACCTCTCCCAATCCTCAAAGATCAAGAGATTTGAGTGGGTGGGGAGAGATTCTAGTCAAGTCAAGCTCTTGTGAAAATAGTGGAGAGAGAGAACCAAGAGATAAGGTGGGAGGAGGAAGAAGGGGCTTAAATGGCCCCCCCTTCAAATCAGCCGAGATGCACTTGGGGCAAACAGCATCGTATTATCGGTACTACCGTGCCACAAACTGATAGTACAGCATTAAGCCAGCTCATCATAGACCCAACCAGGAGCCATGTAACAGTCGAGGAAGGCGGTTAGTGGACCCAAATGGATGGCGGGAGTGATGCCGTCAAGTTCCGTCCTTGAATTCCGTCAAATAGCGACGGTCACGTAGGGAAAGGTTATCGACCCATAGCTTGCCCGGTATCGAGAATTGGGACCAGGAAGCTGGAACCCCAGGAAACTACCGATGGCGAGTAGCGGGCGATACTACCATGAATCGAGGAGGCGGTACTTACTAGCTTTCGAGAAGCGGAGATCTTTGGTCGGGCCGATACTCAGATCCAAAATCCGGTGCTAGTTCCGACAAATATGCGGCAAAGAGATTGACAGAAGTCTTAGTGAACCGAAAATTCCTTCGTCGGAATAGGGCCAGGAACTTGACCCGGAAGTACCGCTCGAAATGAAGGGTTACATAACATAGTAAATCAAATTTTCTACGAGGCGAGCGGAGAAATAAAGATGTCTAATCTGAGGAGATGCAAACAACGAGAGAGAGATTGGATTAGATCTTCATACCACTTGAAGATTTACTGGCAGTGAGGCGTTGACAGTCGGAGCGTGGGTGATGTAGTCGTGCTAAGCTTCCTCCTCATGATCCGTCCGATCTAGCACCACGAGTGGCCGGTGCCTCCGTGAGATACACCGTGCGGCTTCTCGGCGTCTCCTCCTTCCTCGGACCATCAAGTATGGTGGAGAGATAGATTGGATCTACAACCGACACGGCGTGGTGTATATGGTGGAGAATTTTTGCATGAGGCTTAGCCTTGGCTTGATCGGGAGGGAGAGAGGAAGGCGGCGGGCAGCTGGGTTTGGAGGAAGGTGTAAGGAGGTGTGAGAGGCGCACCAGCCCTCTATATATAGAGGGGTGCGGCCACATAACCTCTCCTCAAGCCTATCTCTAGTTTAAACAATTTAAACTCTCCCTTATCTAGAAATCCTATCTTATCTTATCTATAGTTTAAGCGATTTAAACTCTCTAGGATCGGCTGGGCCCTATGGGGCCTTGTGCCCCCTATTGTCGGCCAGGACACTCCCTCATAGGCCCATGCCCCTCCGGAAGGTGGGACCACGTTGGCCCCCTTCGGAAGGTTCTAGAAGCTTCCGATACAATACCGATTAATACGGAACAATTAGAACTCCAAAAACTGAGCGCCTTATATGAATCTTATTCTCCGGACCACTCTGGAACCTCTCGTGATGTCCGGATCCCATCCGAGACTCGAACAAAATTCATAAACCAAGTATCAATCTATCCTAGCGTCAAGACACGTTAAGTGTGACCTCAGGTTCGAGAATATCTGAGACATGATCTTCTATAATAATCAACAATGGTCTGCAGGCACCCTATTGACTCCACATTCGCCGATGATCATATCGGATGAACCACGATGCAGGATTCAATCAATCCCATATATATATTCCCTTAGTCTCGCGATATTTTACTTGCCGAGATTCGATCGTCGTATCGTCATACCTAGTTCAATCTCGTTCACGCAAATGCTTTACTCGTTCCGTAATCCGATATCACTTTGTGATTAACTCCTTAACCACATGCTTTAGCCGGTGTTGATATCGATCACCGAGTGGGCCGTATATCTCTCCGACTTGGGAGGGACAAATCCCATCTCGATACATACAACCCAACAGATACTTTCCGATCACTGAGAGACACCTTTATGATCACCCTCTCATAGGATGGCGTTTGATGACCTCAAAGCTTTCTTCCAGATGCGAGGGAGTTGTATTATCTCATGGTGCAAGGAATACAATATTTGACATAGGAAAAGCTTGCAAAGATGAACACGATGACCGCGATCTAATTGCTTAAGCTTAGTTTGGGTCTATCCACCACATCATTCTCAATGATATGATCTCATTATCAATTGACAACTCATGTCTATGGTTGGAAACCTTAACCATCATTGATCGATGAGCTAGTCCATAAGTACTAGGGACTGCGGTGTTGTTCACAAACCACACAAGTATTAAAGTTTCGCTTAATACAATTCTAGCATGGAATATAAACTTTATCATGAACAAAATTATAATAATAACATCTTTATTATTGCCTCTAGGGCATAATTCCAACAGTCTCCACTTGCACTAAATTGATAATCTAGTTTACATTTGGCAACAATCTCACACCCATGGCACTGAGGTGCTGATCATATTTTGCGTGGAAGAGGTTTAGTCAATGGATCTGCGACATTCAGATCTGTATGTACTTTCTTGATCTTCAGATCTCCATCTGCTATATAATCTCGGATTATATGAAACTGCAGTTGATATGCTTGGTCTTTGGATGATATCTTGGTTCCTTAGCGAGTGCTATGGCGCCGGTGTTGTCACACAATATCTCCGATGGGTCCAATGCACTTGGAACACGCCAAGCTCATGATGAAGTTTCTGATCCAAACTCCTTCACTTGGCCTTCTGCGTGACCATGTATTCAGCTTCTCTGTAGATCGCGATCACGCTTTGCTTGCGGCTACGCAGCTCACGGCTCCTCCATTCAAAATATACGTATCACAAGATTTACAATCATCCTTGTCGGTGTCGAAACTAGCATCGACATAACCTTTTCTGACAGTTCATCACCCCATAGACTAAGAACATTTCTTTAGTCCTATTTAAGTACCTTAGGATGTTCTTCACGGCATCCGATGTTCCACTCCTGGATCACTTTGATATCTGCGTCAAACTAAGACATTGGACACATCCGGTCTAGTACACAGCATGGCATACATGATGGAACCTATGGCGAGCATAAGGCACTTTGCTCATGCTTCCTATCATTTACGTAGCTGGACCTTTGAGCCTTGCTCAATATCTTACACGACAACATAGGCCTTTGAACCTTTTCAATGCCTTATCCATTACGAACCTTTTGAACTTTGTCTAGGTATGTACTCGGCTTAAAAGCTATCGGCGTCTTTGTCTATCTCTATAGATTTTGATGCCCAATATATAAGCAGCTTCACCTAGGTCTTTCATTGAAAAACACTTGTTCAAATAACTCTTCACATCGTTAAGCATGTTGATGTCATTTCAATAATCAATATGTCATCCACATATAGTACCGGAAAGCGTCACCGAGGCTCCCTCACTTTCTTGTAGATGCAAGCTTCATAGCAATTTGGAACAAATCAAGCTCTTAATCACTTGACCAAAGCGAGTTCCAACTCCGAGATGCTTCGGTCCATAAATGGAGCAGCTGAAGTTTGCATACTTTATCGGCATCCTTAGGATCGACAAAACCTTGGTTGCATCATATACAACTCTTCATCAATGTTGCCATTGAGGAAAGCGATCTTGACATCCATTTTCCATATTTCATAATCATGAAGCGCAGCAATTGATAATAAAATCCGAATGGACTTAAACATCGCTACAGGAGAGAAAGTCTCATCGTAGTCGACACCTTGAACTTGTGAAAACCTTTCGCAACAAGCCCTGATTTATAAACGGTAACATTACCATCCGCGTCCGTTTTCCTTTTGAAGATCCATTTGCACTCCAGCGGCCTTTCGATGCGCTAGGAGGGTCCACCAAAGTCCATACTTGGTTTTCGCTCATGGATCCCAATTCGGATTTCATGGCTTCTAGCCATTTCTCGAGTCTGGGCTCATCATCGCTTCCTCATAGTTACGTAGGTTCCTTTGTCTTCTACTAACAAGGCAGTCAAAGGCGAGTTAGTACCACTCGGGGAGGGACGCACGCGACCTTAATGCGACTGCTGACGTTCGATGGCGACATCGTCCAAGCTTCATGATCCTTGTCATTAGCTTCCTCTATTGTTGGTGCGGCGGTAACCTTTGGAACAATTTCAGGTGCTTTGCGCTACTCTCCAATTCAAGAGAAGGTTCAATAACCTCGTCTAGCTCTACTTTCCTCCCACTCACTTCTTTGAGAAACTCCTTCTCAAGAAAGGAACCGTTCTTCTTGACAAACACTTTGCCTTCGGTTACGTGATAGAAGGTATACCCAATAGTTTCCTTAGGGTATCCTATGAAGGCGCATTTCTCCGCTTTGGGTTCGAGCTTGTCGGCATCAACTTCTTGGCGTATGCTTAGCATCCCCAAACTTTAAGCGACAACAGGTTTAGCACCAAACCACAGTTCATACGGTGTAGTCTCAGCGGTTAGATGGAGCCCTATTTAAAGTGAATGCAGCGGTTTCTAATGCATAACCCCAAAATGATAGCGGCAAATCAGTAAGAGACATCATCGATCGGACCATATCTAATAGGGTTAGATTAAGTCGAGACACACCATTGCTGTTGGTGTTCCGGGTGGCGTGAGTTGTGAAAACGATTCCACTTGCTTTGAGATGCGTGAAAATCATAACAAATATTACGCCCCCGCGATCGGATCGTAGAAACTTAATCTTTACATTACGATGGTTCTCCACTTCATTCTGAAATTCTTTGAACTTTTCAAGCGTTTGATTTATGTTTCATTAGATAGATATACCCATATATACTTAAGTCATCAGTAAAAGTGAGAAAATAGCGATATCCACGCGCGTCGAAACACTCATCGGTCCGCATACATCGGTATGTATGATTTCCAACAAGTCCGTTGCTCGCTCCATCATCACGGAGAGCGGGTTTTGATCATCTTGCCCATGAGGCATGGTTAGCATGTGTCAAATGATTCAAAATCAAGAGACTCCAAAAGTCCATCGAATGGAGTTTCTTCGTAAGCTTTACACCAATATGACCTGGGCAGCGATTGCCACAAATAAGTAGTATTATCACTATCTACTTTGCATCTCTTAGCCTCAATGTTATGGATGTGTGTTTCATCCCTTTCGAGATTTAGAAGAAATAAACCATTCACAAGAGGTGCATGAACATAAAGATGTTACTTATATAAATAGAACAACCATTATTCTCCGATTTAAATGAATAACGTCTTGCAATAAATACGATCGAAATAATGTTCATGCTCCATGCAGGCACATAATAACATTTATTAAGGTTTAAAACTAATCCCAAAGGTAAAACTAAGGAGGCGTCTGCCGGCCATCGCATCAACTCTTGATCCGTTAGTAGCGCATCGTCACCTCATCCCTCGCAAGCCACCGTCTATTCCGCAGCTCCCTGTTTGAGTTACAAATATAAGCAGCGAAACGATATCAAATACCGAGGCACTACAGCGAGGGCTAGTAAGGAAAACATCAATAACATGTATATCAAATATACCTTTGATGGTGCCGACCTTCTTGTCCACTAAGTACTTGGACGATTCTTCCATTGACCCTTGTCCTTACGCAATAGAAGCACTTTCGGTTTCTGGCAGGTCGGACTTAAGCTTCTTCTCGGCGAACAGCGTTTGCGCCTCCTTTCTTGAAGAGGGCTTCCTTACCCTTACCTTTCTTAAAGGAGGGCTTGTTGACCATCAACACATGATTATCCTTTTGATGTCCACCTTCGCAGCCTTGACTGCGAAGGCTCGGTGATCGTGTCGGTGGAACCAATGCGATTATGAGTCACTACAAAACTTTTGTAGCTTTGGGAGGAGTGATTGCGAACCTGTCAATCTTGGCTCCTCTGGAATCTTGCGATCCGGTTGCTCAAAGGCGTTGAGTGTAGCAGACATCTTAATGGCGTGCTCACTAGCAGAACTCCTTCCTCCATCTTGCAGTTAAAGAACTTCTCGGAGATCTCATATCTCGGAAGCAGACTTTGAGTCTGAAACATGGTTTTCAGCTCCTCGAGAATCTCAAAGGGCCCGGGATAGTTTTCAAAACGATTTTGAAGTTCGGTTCCTGTAAACAACATGGTGCTCTTAATCACACCATAATCATCTTTCTTGTTGATAGACAGCTTTCTCATCAGCGGCGCTTGATTGAGGGTTACCTAATGCTTTCTCAAGGACATAGTCCTTTTGTCCTTGAACCGAATGATTCTTAGATTGCGGAACGATTGGTGAAGTTAGACCCATTGTTTCTAAGCTTTTTCTTTCTCAGCAAAAGCGTTGAAGTTGAAGTTGGACTTGGCCATATGATCTACAGTATTTGCAAGTACAATTTAGACTATGTTCATGATAAATAGTTCAACTTAATCAAATTACTAGATGAACTCCACTAAATTCAACATCCCTCAAGTTGTTTTAGTGAACACGATCCAAATTCACCACACCTAATCCGATCATCACGAGAAGAGATGTGGTTTCAATGGTGGACAAAGTGTCGATCATATCATTCATATGACTCATTCTTAACCTTCGGTTCTTGTGTTAGAGGCCATATACGTACATACTAGGCTCGTCAAGTTAGACCCAAGTATTTCAGCGTGTGCAAAACTGGCTTGCATCCAGATTTGTATGTGGCGTAGAGTCTATAGCACCCGATCATCACGTGATGCTTGGACCTGACGAACTTTATAGCAGTGTATACTTAGGGAGAACAAGTTTTATCTTGATCTTTAAGTGAGGAATCATCTTATAATGCTCTTTGTAGCGATCTAAGCATAATAAGATACATAAGGATAAACATCACATGCATATAACTTTATGTGACATGGTATATCCAATCTTAGCGCAATGATCTCCATCTTGTGCGTTAAGCATGATCTCCATCACTCCACCATGATTGCCTCCACCACGAATAGCAACTACAACTATTGCTAACTACTTAGCGATAAAGTAAAGCTATTACATGGCGTATAAGAAGTTGACTCATGGTCATACACAATTATAAAGACAACCATATGGCTCACGCGGTTGTGTACTCATCGACATGCAAGTCGTGAAACATTACAAAACATGATCATCGTATACATTATACACATCACATCTTGGGCCCATACCATATCACGAAAACACTCCTGCAAAAACAAGTTAGGCGCCTCTACTTTGTTGTTGCATGTTTCACGTGGCTTATGGGAGTAGATGCTAAAACGATTCTTACCTCACGGAAAGCCTAGCGGTGATATTATGGTTGCCAAACTCAGTGTTAATCCATGACAACTATAGTGAGCGGCATCCACCAGCGGATGTGGTACAAGCCACCACGTCAAGTCTTGAGCGGTCTCGAAACAGCGTCGCGTAAGGTTGGCACAGGACAGCCGATCTCACTATCCCGCGTCATAAGAAGAACACAAACAAGAGGCTTGCAGCGAGAAAACATCAGCGCCCGCAACAACCATGTTGCGTTCTACTTTCGTGAATCACATCTCGCATAGATCTAGCTCACGATACCCTTTGAAGGGTTTTGCAGCATAGTAAATCAAAATTTTCTCACGGAAGCGAGAGGAAAGCCAAGATCTAATCTAGGAGATGCAAAAACAAGAGAGATTGGATTAGATCTTCATACCCTTGAAGATTCGCTGGCGGAGGCGTTAAATCGGAGCGTGGGTGATGTAATCGTACTAAGCTTCTCCTCCCTCGCGATCCGATCCAGATCTAGCACCACAAGTGGCGGTGCCTCCGTGAGATGCACCGTGCGGCACCTCAAAGTCTCCTCCTTCTCGGACCAGCAAGTATGGTGGAGAGATAGATTGGATCTCTGACAGCCGGCGTGGTGTATATGGTGGAGAATTTCTGCGAGGCCTACAAGCGATCGGGAGGGGAGAGAGGAAGGCTGAGGCAAGCTGGGTTTGGAGGAAGGTGTAAGGAGGTGTGAGAGGCGCACCAGCCCTCTATATATAGAGGTGCGGCCAGCTAACTCTCCTCCAAGCCTATCTCTAGTTTAAACAATTTAAACTCTCCCTTATCTAGAAATCCTATCTTATCTTATCTCTAGTTTAAGCGATTTAAACTCTCTAGGATCAGCTGGGCCCTATGGGGCCTTGTGCCTGGCCCAATGTGGCCAGGACACTCCCTCATAGGCCATGCCCCTCCCGGAAGGTGGGACCACGTTGGCCCCCTTAGGAAGGTTCTAAAGCTTAGGTACAATACCGATTAATCCGGAACAATTCGAACTCCAAAACTGCACTGCCTTATATGAATCTTATTCTCGGGACCACTCAGGAACCTCTCGTGATGTCCGGATCCCATCCGAGACTCGAACAAAAATTCATAAACCAAGTATCCAATCTATCCTAAGCGTCGAGACCGTTAAGTGTGTGACCTGCGAGTTCGAGAATATCGAGACATGATCTTCTATCAATAATCAACGGCGAAGTGCAGGCACCCATATTGACTCCACACATTCATCGATGATCATATCGGATGAACCACGATGCCAGGATTCAATCAATCCCATATATATATTCCCTTAGTCTCGCGATATTTTACTTGCGAGATTGATCGTCGGTATCGTCATACCTAGTTCAATCTCGTTCACGACAAATACTTTACTCGTTCCGTAATCCGATATCACTTTGTGATTAACTCCTTAACACATGCTTTAAGCGGTGTTCATATCGATCAAGTGGGCGAAGTATATCTCTCAGGCTTGGGAGGACAAATCCCATCTCGATACATACAACCCAGCAGATACTTTCCGATCACACGAGACACCTTTATGATCACCCTCTCATAGGATGGCGTTTGATGACCTCAAAGCTTTCTTCCGATACGAGGGAGTTGTATTATCTCATGGTCTAAGGAATACAATATTTGACATAGGAAAAGCCGCAAAGATGAACACGATGACCGCGATCTAATTGCTTCGCTTAGTTTGGGTCTATCCACCACATCATTCTCCAATGATATGATCTCATTATCAATTGACAACTCATGTCTATGGTTAGGAAACCTTAACCATCATTGATCAATGAGCTAGTCCATAGAGGCGTACTAGGGACACGATGTTGTTCACAAACCACACAAGTATTAAAGTTTCCGCTTAATACAATTCTAGCATGGAATATAAACTTTATCATGAACAAGAATTATAATAATAACATCTTTATTATTGCCTCTAGGGCATAATTCCAACATGAACAACCCTGGGAAAACCCCTGGGTGGTACTACCGCTACCTAACCGTACTACGGTCGAGCGAGAAAACCCTCAACTCGGTAATCACTCTCTCACACAGCTGGGATGGCTGTGGAGATGCATATATGGTCTGTGCATGAAATGTTGATTTCCCACAACCTTCCTATATGGACTCCCTCTTCATAGTACGGTAGCCTAAAAAATAAAGCAAGAGAAAGAGGAAATAAGCCCTATTGACTACAAGCTCTTCCTTGAGAAACAAACCATCCACGAACACGACCGAAGATAAACCCTGAAACTTGGAAAAACGGTTAAACCACAAAAGGAGTTGTCATCAACACCAAAAACATAAGGAGAAAATAATCCTTTCAATCTCCCCCTTTTTGGTGCTTGATGACAACCCCTAGACCCCACAAGAATAGCGGTAGTAAAACAAAGGGAGAGAGGCTCCCCCTGAAGACCTGGGAGAGTGCTCTCCCGACCGAGATAGACCAATGATACATTGCAAATGTATCTATATTTTTGATGTTCCATGCTTGGTTTTATCCACTTTCTTGTGTTTTGTTCCAACTTTGGAGTACTTTTATTATGATTTCTTGGACTAACCTATTAACAAGAGCCACAGTGCCGGCTACCTGTTTTCTACTGTTTTTGGTTCCAGGAAAGTCAGAAAATGAATATTTTCGGAATTGGAAGGGACAAAAGCCAAAGTGCCTATTTTAGGAAGGATCAAGTGCGGAATACGAGGCGGAGAAGGGCTGAGGGCGGCCACACCACTGGCCATGCGGCCAGGCCTGGCCCGTGCCGAGGGGTGGTGCAGCCGACCCAGCACCCCTCGGCCTGTCCTACGCCTATAAGTTGCCCTCGGGACAAAAACCCTAGGTACCGATCAAAAATCCACGAAAGAGTCTGAGCATTGTCATCTCCATCCCTAGATCGGGAGGGATCTGAAGCTCTTCACGGCACCTTTGGAGAGGAATTCACCCTAGAGCCTTCTTCATCACCATGCAAGCCTCCGGTGTGATGCGTGGTAGTTCATCCTTGGACTACGGATCCATGTAGTAGCTAGATGGCTGGTTTCTCCTCCTTTGTGCTTCCATGTTTTAGATCTTGTGAGCTCATAGTTCATGATCGAGATCATCTATTTGTAATTCATACATGTTGTGTTTGCGGGGATCCGATGGATATTGAGATGCTATTTTAGATTGATTATTGATTCTATCATGTCTTTGTTATTTGAGATCTTGCATGCTTTCCGTTGTTAGTAGCTATCTTAGCCAAGTAGATGCTAGCAACTCCAAGAGTTGGTATTTATGCTCGATAGTGGGTTCATGCCTCTAGTAATCTAGGGAAGTGACAAATCTCTAAGGTACTAGATGTGCTGTTGTTACTAGGGAGAAGACAACAATCCTTTGTTCATAGAACAATTGTATTGTTTACTTTACACATAGTTCATAAAGCAATAATCTGTTGCTTGCAACTTAATACTGGAGGGGGTTCATATGATAACCTGAAGGTGGATTATTAGTCATAGATGCCGTTGGATGGCGGTCTATGTATTATGTTGTATTGCCCAATCAAGTCTCAGAGGAGTCAAGATTATTAGTATATGCATGTATTGCTTTCTCGGTGTTTGTCAATTGCCCATTGTAATTTGTTCTCCATATGTTATCTATATAAGGAGAGCCACCTCTAGTGAACTATGGATCCCGGTCCTTCTTCTTTACATACAATCTACAACTGTTTACTACTTTGTGTTTACTTTCTGCAAAATTTTACTTCTTTCCATTTGATACGTTTAATCCTTTGTTTTCTGCAAAACACGGTGAGATTGACAACCTCATACATAAGTTGGGGACAAAGTTACGTGGTTGTGTTGTGCAGGTCTCACGATGCTACTTGCACCGGTAGTGTGCCCTGCCAAAGCTCAGCTAGTAACACCTTTAGGGTGTTTCCTTGATCCCTCTGGTTGATTAAACCTTGGTTTCATAACTGAGGAAAACTTGTTGTTGTGCTCATCCTTACCTTCCTCTTGGGGTTCCCAACAAGCTCTCACGTCGATCGTCGAGCATCAACCAACAAGGGTGCAAGGAGGTAAAAGAGAAGAGAGTGGAGCTCATACTTTGCACCAACACAAGTGTGGTGAAACAAGATTGGACAACAAGAATAGTCCACCACACATCCTCATAAGAATACCATAAAGTTGCGACCACATAGAGTCACCAACAAGGTAGCAACCATACAAGAGGTCACAGACAATAACGGAGGTCCACAAACATTACATAGCGGAATAAAGTGTACGAGCATAAAAGGATCAAAGAAAAGCGAGCTCATGACACAACTGCAAATCCGTGATCCTAATGGAGCACTTTCTCCCTTTGGCATCAAGACACCAAAAAGGGATAAAAGTAGCCAAACTCGCGCCCACCCACCAGCGTCTGGAGGCGCCTCGGGGTCCCAAGAGGCATTGTTCAGCGGTGGAAACCGGCTGGAGATCTACGGCTGCGTCATCACTATCAATACACCTGCAATGAGTGTTGATCCACTCATCCTTGGGCGCGGTGACGGAGCTAGACTCAGGTGACACAACAATATCAAGCTTCCGCATGATGGCCTTCTCCCGGCGAACACTGTGCCTCTGAGCAACATAGGACTGATACTCACGGTCTTAAATGAAGCAGAAAGTCTTCTTCACCTTCTTGACTTTTTAGCCCAAGAGGGCTGCCTCACAAATCGGGGTGGAGGAGAAGTCTCATACGGTCCCCATCACTAGCATCCGAGCAGTCCTTCAATGCGGCTTCATCTTGACCCTAAGAAGCGGGTATCTTGTGATTCATCACACGGAGAGTCTTTTCCTCATGAATAGTGAGAACATCCTGAGGGTAGATAGAGCCAGTTGCCTCCCTCCACTTGGCATTGATTAGAGTCTAGATGTATGGAGCATATGGGCAAGACCTCTTCTCAATCATAGCGGACCAGATTACTTCAAATATATAATCCATAACATCAAGGGGCTCATGAGAGTTTTTGTGGTGATAAGTCTGATACATGAGATCAATCTGGAAGGCATGAAGCTGATCAAAGTTACCTGCCTTGGGAGCAATCGTGTTCTGATAGACCTTGCACATGATGTCATATGTGGGAAGTAGATGGGCAATGTTTCCAGCAATGCCCCGGCCCTCAATGTAAAGAGGCTCAAGAACTTCCGGCTCGGAGGCCTTCCCCCTATGCACCCACCACCCATTGGCACGACAGTCTTCCTGAATAGGGTTGCCAAGAAGGATGGCAAACTCAGACCATTTAGCAGACAGATACTTGTTTTGAGTCATCCAATTCATGGTTCGATCATCAGGGTCAGTATCAAAGTAGAGAGTTGAGTAGAACTGAGCAATGGCCCTCTCATCAAAGTTCTCACGGTGTTGCATCAGCTTCATGAGCCCAAACCTCCTGCACATATCAAGAGCTTCACCAAAGTATTCAGGATTGCTCTCCATCTTTGCAATGTTGATGTGCTTTTGAGGAGCACAGACATTTTTCTTCTTAGTAGCATAAACCTCAGAATAAATCTTAGCTTGACGCATGGTGTGGAAGAAAGGATCCTGAGCCAGGCGGTCACGAGGAAGAGCGTAGGGATCAATCTTGCAAAACTCCTCATAAGCAAGTTGTGGCCAAGAGGAAATCTTCTTCTTGCTCGAATCCGGTCCAGAGGTGGTCTTATTTTGACTTGCAAGAACATGCCTCTTGCCTTCACCAGTAGCAGCACGACACTCAGTTGCAGCCTTCTGACGAGCAGTCTGACTAGGAGGGCGCACAACCTCAAGATCATCCTCATCAATCTCTAACGGTCCACGAGAGGGAGCACAAGACCGCTTGGATCTGCCATGGGAACCCCCTTGCCCAAGGTCCATGGCGGGGAATCGAGGAAGGGAAGAATCCCACAGAGCCGATCTAAGGAGGGACGGCTGGAATCGGTGTGGCCGGCGGCGTCACCATGGAGAGCTCCTTGGGGAAGAGGGGTGGTAAGATGGGGTCAAGGGGAGGCAAATGGGGAAGATGACCCCGTGCCCCCCTTGGACCGTCACTTAACGGGACCCCCCTCGACTCGTAGTACTGGCCAGGGGCCGGAACTACCGAGGACACCGGAAATTCAGGGATAAGCGGTACTTCCGATCAAGGCAGAGTTTCTGAGAGAATTTTGGCCCTGACCGGTAGTACCGGTTCCGACCGGAGCTACTAACGATTCCCAGAAAGCGAGCTCCAGATTATGATTGGCAAGGGAAAAATACCTTGTGAAAAAACTGAAAAGACACAAACTGAGAAGAAAAGATAAACCAGATCTACCCAAAAGAATAAAACTCAAAACAAAGACTGCGAGCCAAATAACACAAAGTCGGTGGCCTAGGCCACCATATATGAGTATAGTTGGCTTGAAACATGAATGTATCTTGGGTTCATTACCAAAACTCATCATTTAAGCTCATTTTGTCTCCTTGAGAGACCATAGAGAATGAATACATTAATGTGAGCATAATAGGAGGAGTGTTGGTTCATTTGGGGAACCACACCCCCCCTAAAACCATGCGTACACCCAAACAAGATATTCTTTGAGACCTGGGTATGTGCGCAAGATACTTAAGCCACGTTGCTTGAATCAATGATATTTAGTTCATGCCTCATCTCCTGGAACCTTGCTTCATCAAGTGGCTTCGTGAAAAGATCCGCAAGATTGGCCTTGAGGTGCAAGAAGGTCTTGTGAGAGTGAAGGCTCCGCTTGGGTGGAGCTTGGTCCTTCTCCTTTGGCCACAAGGGGATCCTCAATGGGGTGGAAGAAACCCACACCCATTCTTCTTATGGCTTGGGGAGGAATTTCATCACTTGGATCACGAATACCATCTTGCCGCACGAGACTCATGATCTTCATCAAAATCGACATTGCTAGATTCTTCAACCCTTCCCGTTGCTTTGTTGTAGACTTGATAGGCATGGGATTGATTTGAGTACCCAACAAAGATCCCTTCTTGAGCCCTAGATTCAAACTTTGATAAGCGTACACCTTTCTTGAGAAGGAAGCATCTACACCCAAACACTCGGAAGTACTTGACATTTGGCTTGTGACCGGTGAAAAGTTCATATGGAGTCTTGTTCTTCTTCTTGCGTAGATAGAGGCGATTGGTTGCATGGCAAGTGGTTGAAATGGCTTCGGCCCAAAAGTTATAAGGATACTTGAATTCCGCCATCATGGTTTAGGCCGCATCCATCAAAGTATGGTTCTTCCTTTTGGCAACACCATTTTGTTGAGGGGTATAGGGAGTAGAGTATTGATGTTTGATCCCCTCATCACAAAGAAACTCATCAATGTGTAGTTCTTGAATTGATTGCCATTATAAGCTTCTAATAGTGAGGATGGTGGAATTGAGTTCATTGCACTTGATTTGCAAAGTCGATGATGGTTTGTTGAGTCTCACTCTTGAACTTGAAGAAGTAGACCCCAGTGTAACGTGAAAAGTCGTCAACAATCACCAAACAATACTTCTTCCCACCAAGACTATCATGAGATGGAGGCCCAAAAAGGTCCATGTGAAGAAGCTCCAGGCACCGCTCAGTGGTGATTTGATTAAGGATCTTGTGGGGATTCTCATGCATCTTCCCTTTTATACAAGCCTTGCACACACGATCTTTGGCAAAGGAAATGTCTTTTAGTCCAAGGAAGTGGACCCCCGTGTAGAGACTTTGCAAAGCCTTCATGTTAACGTGGGCTAGGCGGCGATGCCACAACCAGCCCACGTCGGCTTTCGCATAGAGACATATAGCATGTGTAAATGGCTTTCCGGAGAAATTCACTACATATAAGTCATGTTCTACGTATCCAACAAAAGCCACCATGAGAGACTTGCTCCACATGAGGACCACAGAATGCTCACTAAAGAAAGATGAAAGACCCATGATAGCAAGAGCACGAATGGAAAGGAGATTGTAGCCAAGGGTTTTGACAAGCATGACATTTACCAAGGATACATCAAAACTTCTACCTTACCAAAACCCAATACCTGAGAGCTTGTTTTATCACCACAGGAGACTAAAGTATTGGCAAAATTTGGCCTAATCTCCGACATGATAGACTTGCTTCTGGTCATATGGCTTGTAGCTCCACTATCAAGCACCCATTTTGCACCTCCAGAAGCAAAGTCCTACATGAAAATCAAGCTTTGGTTTTAGGTACCCATTTTGCAATGGGTCCCCTTTTGTTAGTCACAAGGGTCTTAGGTACCCAAAGGTTCCAATGATAATCATGAGTGTAAGATGTACCAATGTACTTAGCATAAACATGACCATCAAAAGATTTGCAAAGAATGTAGGAAGGATTATTCTTCCCGACAAAGGTATCACTTTGCACAATGGTAGAATCACGGGAGGATACTAGAGCAAGGTTCTTGATCTTCTTCCTTTTCTTGTTCCTTCTCTTGTTCTTCCTCTTGATAGTAGCTTGCCCTTTTGCAAGTTGATCTTTCAATGTCTTGTTCTCCTCAACAAGATTCTCATGCTTGCAACAAGGGTTAGACGAACAAGACAAATGCACCATAGGCATAGCGGAATACTTTGAATGTTCATTATTTAATTGCGTTTGAAGTTTCTCATGAGCCTCAAAGATACTTGAGAATTTACTTCCAAGGCTTGATGTTCCTCCTTGAGTTTCTCAAAATCCTTGAGGCATTCATGACCAACACCAAACTCAATCTTTTCATTTTTAAGGACATTCAATGAAGCAATAGCATGATCTCGTTCTTTAACAAGTTGCGATATAAAGGCATTATGGTCATCAACAAGTTTAGTCACACTTTCCTCAAGAGTTATTCTCATGTTATGTTCATCTTCAAGAGATTGGGATAGAGAGGCAATCTCATCGGCGGCCTCTCTCTCATTTTTACCTAACATGTCAATAACTTCCTCTTTCTCATCTAGCATTTCCCTAGCATGGTCAAGTTGGTTCACAAGTGTTTAAAAGCACATTCTAGTATCATCATCTAGATGCTCCATGGATTCACACATGCTTACCATCTCTTTCTTAACCTCTAAACCATCTAGATCATGCAAGGGAAGTTCATTTGGGGAGGAATTGGAAGCGGGAGTGATATTCTCGTTTGGTTGTGGTTGGTGATGTTCTTGTTTGGAGAGTCAAAGAGAGACACTCGTGGAGTGGATGAAGTAGCAATAGCGGCAACCCCCACGATCTCTCCACCTTGACCTTCATTCTCAACATCATCATCATGCTAGAAGTACTCTTCATGGACCACCATCGCCCTTTCCTTGTTGGGTAAGTTCTTGTTGTGGAAGTTCTTGTTCAAAGGATGAGGAGGTCTTGGTTTGTTCTTGCGAATAGGCCTCCATTGTCTTCTCTATTCTCGAAGGGGCATTGAGCTACAAAGTGACTCTTGTCGTTGAAATTGTAACAAGATCTAGTCTTTGGAGTCTTCATGGTTGAGTTGAATCTTGGGTTGTCCCTTGACCTTGACTTCATGCCCGGTTTGTTCCAAAACGCCCTTGATGCTAGAGCCAAATGCTCATTGAAAGCATATTTTATGTCCTATTGAGACCACTCACTTGAGTTGTCGTATTCATCAACTTCCACCACTTGAGCTTTCAAGGCAAGGTTCAACTTTTGAGACCCATAAGCACGAGAACGAGCTGACTCCGCATTCTTCTTGGCAATGGTCATGGCAATAACTTCACTCAGCACCTCTTGAGAAGACATGGTATGGTAGTTGCTTCTCCCCTTGATAGAGTTGAGTTTTTGTTCCTCAAAGGGAAGAAGAGCTTGAACAAACTTCCTCTTCATGAACTTGTCGTCAACATAGGTAGCTCCAAGGTCCCTCAAGGTACAACAAAGAACCTTGAGCCGACGATACATGTCTTCGGGTGTCTCATCATCTTGCATTGCAAAGCCATTGGACTCATTGTTGGCTTCATCAAACTTGGAGCTTTGAATACTCGCATTCCCCATATATAACTCGGTGAGATGATCCCAAGCCTCTTTGGCGGTGGAGAATTGGCGAATGTGAGCAAAGTCCTTGGGGGTCAATGCCTTTTGAATCATACCCAAGGCGGTGGCATTGAGTTGCTTGTCCACGACCTCGGCACGAGTCAACTTCTTAGCATCATATGGAGAGAAGCCTTCCTCCACAATCCTCATCAATTCAATAGAAGAGCCAGAGATATGAGATTGCATTAGATATTGCCAATTGGTGAAGTTAGAAGTATCTAGTATGGGAGGTGATCCTTGAGGTATGATGTGCGGCATGGGAATGGGAGGGTCCGGTGTATACTTGAACGGTGGTGGTACCGCCGAGTAATCCTTTCCCCTATCTCCCTCTTTGGAGGAGGAGTCACCTAGCCCCTCGGCGCTCTCGCTTGGGGGCTTGGTGGTTTGAGCCACAAAGCCTAAACCCAAGTGTTTTGGGGCTACATGGGAATCACCAGGGCAACCACTTGCATGGGAGCCGGAGGGGCTTGGCAAGAGATGCATCATGAGGGATTTCTAGCATGTGGGTAGGCTTAAGTGATTGCAAAAGAGTCATCATTTCCTCAAAATTGGTCATCATGGATGTCTCCAATCGATTGAGGTTATCCATGGAGGCCAAGTTCTTGGTGGCTGCACCCACACTTCCCTCTTAAATTGACCATTGTCTCTTAGGCGGTTAAGCCCGAAGAAAGAGCGAGCTCGATACCAATTGAAAGGCCCAACTTAGGTCCGACTAGAGGGGGCGAATAGACTACCAAATTTTAAACTTTTATCCCACTTTTTAAGGCTTAGCACAAAGTAATGTTCACTAGAGATGCAATTCGTGAACAACCTAAATGACAAGTAACACAAAAGGTAAACAAGATAGTAAATGCAAAAGTAAAGGAGGCGGAGGCGAAAGAAGCGCGAGCGCGAGGACACGGAGATGTAATTCCTGGTTCACTTCCAAGGAAGCTCGTCTACGTTGGAGAGGTGTCGGGGCCACACAAGGTCACCCGGCGCCACAAAGGCCTCACCTTCTTCTCGGTGAGCACCACCACAAGGTGGCCTCACAATCCACTAAGGTGACCTTGAAGGCGTCAGCAAAACCTTTACAACGAGGTTGAGGAGAGGCTTCACAACTCATCGAAGGCCCTCAAGCGACACCACAGACTTTACAACAAATGCCTAGCTCAGGATGCCCTACACCGTCGAGGGTTCCAAGAACCCAAGAAACGAAATCCATGAAAGATGAGTGGGGGAAATCAAAATTCCTTTGGTGGAGGTGTAGATCTAGGTCACCTCTCCCAATCCTCAAAAGATCAAGATATTTGAGTGGGTGGGGAGAGAGATATAGTTAAGTCAAGCTCTTGTGAAAATGGTGGAGAGAGAGAACCAAGAGATAAGGTGGGAGGAGGAAGAAGGGGGCTTAAATAGCCCCCTTCAAGCAGGCGGATTCTGCCCGGGCCCGTCTGCGTCGGTACTACGGTGCTGACCCGGTAGTACCGATTAAGCCACCACCGGCCCAACCCAGGCCACATAACGGTCAGAAGACAGTTGGTGGACCCAAATGGACTGGCCAGAAGTACCGTTCCAAGTTCCGCCCTTAATTCCGTCAAATAGGCGGTCTGGCGGAAGGTTATCGACACTTTTTAGTGTCAATTAGGACCGAAACTGGACCCGGAACTACCGGTGGCCGATGACGGCCGGTACTACCAGTCAGGAGGCGGTACTACCACTCAGGGGGGCAGATGCTGGTCGGGCCGGTACTACCGATCCAAAATACGGTGCTAGTTCCGACAAATAGGCAAAGTTAGACAGAAGTCTTACTGAACCAAAAAATCCTTCGTCGTAAATAGGACTGGAACTTTGGCCGGAAGTACCGCTCGAACATCCCTTGGAAAACCCCTGGGCGGTACTACCGCTGCCTGGCCGGTACTACCGGTCAGGACAAAAAACCCTCCAACTAAGCAGAAATCACTAATAAACGGAGCATCAATGGTAGCGCGCGCATGATGATGATATTATAACACTTCCTCCTCGACATTTGTATGGAGTTAGTTAAAGATTTTTTGGATAGTTATTGTGTCCAATAGATTATGAACTTCTTTATTGTTTCACACTTACGTGAGATGAGTTATTCATATGAGTTTGTAACAAATAGTTTGTTCTACTTTTTTGTGAATGATTTCTATTTGTGTTCATATCTTGTTCGATTATGCATCAATTGTCCTTGGTTAGAGAGCAATTGATAATGCATGAACATTTGTAGAATATTGAAAGAGAACTGTTGTTTAAATTCAAAGATATATTGATAATATGAAAGATATTTGTTTCTTGTCACATAGACCATACCCCAAGTTTGTAAGATAACTTAAACACTAGTTTATTCTTAGAATCTGAAGTGTTTGGTGAATAGTTGAAAACTATATTAGGTATATGCATTATTTCAACAAAATGCTAATTATCATCAGCACATGATTGTTTGAAGTTTTAAAAGGGTTTTAATAAAGAAAACATGTCGTGAAACTATTTGATATTATCAAATAATTTCTTCCAGCATATAAAGCATTATAAGAATAAAGAATTTAATTACTGATTTGATCAATAGTAATGATCAACTTTGATGGCATAAACAGGTATGGAATGCAATGTGTTTGAAATATAAAATACCAAGCATCCTAGTGATATTAGATATCAATTGGGTGAATAGATGGCGCCAAATAAATGAATTTGTATTATAAAGTGTAAAGACCATTAGTTGGAAATAGATTTAGCACTCAATTAGAATATATAATCTCCATCTAAATGCATTGAATTGACTTCATATATTGTATGGATCATATTGAACGATGCAGGTTATTCAATATAACCAAAACATATGAATAAATCCTTGTAGTATTCATTAGAAACTTTGAATATGAAATCCATACTAGAACCAAAGAAGAGCCAAAGTAGTATTTCTTAAACTTTGGTACTTTTTTTCGAGAAAGTTTGTGTTCTCGAATGTGAAGCTTATGGAAGATAGTAAAAACAATCAGTTCAAAAACCACCTTGAGTGTTGATAAGTGCAACGAAAGCATTCTTGAATGATTCTCTTCACAATGGAAAGAATCAATGATAATGATCATTGTGTTTTCTACCTTGGTGTTTTCACACATGAAGTAGGATTCAAAATGTACCCCATATCTCATATGGAAACATTTGTGAATCATTTATAGCCGTGATTAGGAATATAATCATACCTATATGAACTAATCGGAAATAATGGTGAACCCAGAAGTTATGAAATCCTTAAGATAAAATTCACGCGTAGGATTAGAAAGCAATTTGTAGTTGAATCTTAACAGAGTAAAGGGGTTACTTGAATTTTCCAAAATGACTACAAGAGTCATCAAGGAAATGTGAATGACAAAGGAACAATTTGTCATGAATAATGTATTGGAACAAATTCAAAATGAATTTGATTCAAAAGGTGCCTGAAAGTCTAAGTGGAAGTTTAAAACTAGTAAGGTACTAGCATCTACGTAATAAAACTCTCAAGTTTGATATTTGATCAAAGGATTTTGAAGTCATTTGCCAGGGCAAATTTACGGATTAATCATTAGAAAATCCCTGTTATGCATACACCACGTTCCCATAGTCAGTGAGCCGTAGTGAGACATAACCAACAAATATCATTACAACATCAAGAGACATAATATCAATTTACAGACTTACATAAATGCCATTATGGCTACATCAATAATCATCAGTGAAACTTCATTAAGCGTAGAAGCCCGATCCATGCCTTAACCTCTGACAGACAGGCCCGGCGAGGAGAAGCACGTCCTAGCCATAGCATATGGTCATCAACATCATCTTCTTCTTGATGTCGACCAAATTAATAAAGCGAGGGACAATGAAGTGAGTACTTTGAATGTACTCATAAACCACCTTAAGATAACAATAATAACAAGAGGATATGCATTATGGCTGTGGTAGTGGAGGGGCTCCAAGAGAGGTTCTTTTCTCCAATTAGTTTCTCTTCTAGATATAGCATCTACATATCTTTGTTGAAAACTTTTGTAAAACATTTTGGAAACCTTTTGAAAAGTTTTGGAAACACTTACTAGGATTGGGTCACCCATTTGATCCTCCTATTTCGATCATCCCATGACCAAACTCCTTTCATTCCTTTCTAACGATCCCATAATTGAAAGCATGGTGTTATCGCTTCCACGACCATCCATGGTCAAAAACATTTCAAAGCCATTGCTTTTAGAAATCCTTTTGAAATCAAAACCATCACCACTCTACATTGCAACCTTCAAACCGTCCATGACCATGGACATGGCTATTCGAATAGATTTACACTTTGCGAGAGGTTGTACACTTTACCCCTACACCATACGGTACACTACCCACGATCTTGCACCGATCATGGGTCGATAGCAAATCAAAGACTCTCGAATGCCCACTCCAATATAGAAGTGCCTACCCTACTGAGTGTTAATCCCCTCAAAACCAGGGCGTGTTGAGTCACAGGGACCAGCCAGGGCCTTTTTCCACTTCTCGAGTGTGTGCTTTCAATGAGGGGAGCTCATAATGGCAGCGTGGAGGGCAGCAAACCCTATAGTTCACTTCTCCGGGTCGATGTCCCACATGGACCTTTTCTCCCGAAAAGAAGGCCACCCTCCAGGATCCCGATCCCCCATGTAGTAGTCTGAGGCAACTTATACCAGAATAAACAAACATCAAATCGTACACGTACATTCTAAGTAATGTGGTTGCATAGGGTTAGTGTTCTAGCAAACCAGCGCACCAAAGAGAACCGGGTGCGTTTTTGTAAACTTTTCCTCCATCCTTCCTTCAGCAGTTTGTAAAAACAAAACCTTTTCTTTCTCAACATCTCTTGGGAGGTCCACCTCACCAGGTTTATCATAAAACATTTGGTAAAACTTTTCTAGGGTCTTCCCATCCTCTAGTTTTTGCTTGGCTAAGCAGAGGTCTCAAAAGGTATGGTGTAATACACCATCTATTTTACTAGGGACAGTAGAATTGTCACCAAGGGAGTTGCACTAATAGTACACAAGTGTAATAATTGGAAGAAGCAAACCACTACCAGATACATAAACATATAGCAAAACAATGCAATTTTAAATAGCGAGAAGATAAAGACATGCATTAGTAGAGAAAAACGGTAAGGACCAAAGGCTTATGAAAGCGAGAGAGGTGAAACTTGCGATGATCAGCAATGTCCGGCAATATGTCACTTTGGACTTCTTAGAATACCCAATAACATGCACCAATAATAACCACTTCTTACGATCTCCAGATATAATGTATGCCCATCGTCTTTAGGGACATACGCATGCAAACAAACCGAAGAACAATCAACAAAAGGCCTGCTTAAGCAACAATATAAACAGCCATACCGTACATGGTGAATAATACCAAATTAAAGATTTAGTAGGTTTTGAGAGGATTGGATTCAGGAAGATTGAGGTGACCTTGGGGGGGGAACGAGGGGATGAACATCCCTTAGGAGGTTTATAGTCTAGAAACTACCTAAGAGGGGTTTGTGGACTAAGGGCATATTCTGTATGATAGCATGGTATAAAATGATACCTATAGGTAGATGTTGATAAAATGGAAACCAACAAAAGTGGTTTCACTATTTTATCACTATTCTTAAAAATATTTATGATTTTTCTAGTATTGAAATAACTTCTAGTTTTAGGAATAAATCACACCAGAACAGTTCTGGAGATCCAAAATTATTTCCTTGGATGGTTGGGTAGGGCTTGTGTACTTGTTCACTAAGAGTTGGCGATCATACCAAAATAATTGCGAGAATGCCCTTAGGAAATTCCCAAAGCGATTCTATAGCCAACTTGTCTTTTCACCAGTTTAATCTACATAGGATTTTGATGTGAGGTAAAGGGCAATGGATAGGTGAGTGAAATACCTCCCAATAACAAGCTGGAATCACTCTTTTTGGGTACCTACCACAAAGCTCATGGTAGTTTATCTAGTGGCTCCAATAGAGGAATGATTATGTTTAATTCATTAAAATTCATCGAAGCCCAATAAATGGTGAGCTCCTGGGTTTTGGTGGACCTTAGTGTACCACATCAGAAGAGTTGGAATTAGGTCAATACCCATGTTGGTTTGACCTCGGGGAATTTTCTAAAGAACAAAACTAAAGGGACTACTTGCATTAATATTACTTGCACGAGCGAACTCATTCACCTTGGAAAAATATTAATGCCATGAGGTGGTATCTGATATACCTACCATAGAAGTTTAGTTTACCCCATTTGGAAATGTGAGACTCTCTGAAATTTATTGTTGTATAAGCAGGATATGTTTACGGTAGATTAATTTCAGGAGATGTGAAATTAATATTTAGGTAAAACTCTAGTCTCTAGATGTTTAAAAAACATTCATTTACTTGGGAAGAAATTTATTTCAAAAGGCAATTAGACTTGTTTTTCGATTTAAAAAGGAATTAAACTAAACAGTCTACTAAGTAGATGCAGAAAGGAATTAAGAAAGAGAAAGAAAAAGAGGCGGGTGGCTGTGGTCGGATCTACAACCATAGTGGGCCTTGCTCGTGGCTCAAGTGCAGAAGCGTCAGGCAAACACCTAGCCAACTGACAAAAGTTCGAGGCAGGGCCAGCACGTCCCGGTGGCAATGGCAGAGGTGCGAGGGGGTATGGAGCACTCTCATTGTTGGATCAGAAATCGCGATGAATGGCGAGGCTACGTCTTCCCTCACTGGAGGCGGAAGAAAAGCAGAGAAACCCTAGGGCGGCGGCGGCGAGGTCGGGGTCAAGGCCTAGCAAAGGGGCTTGGGAGGCCGAGGAGAGAGTGAGGCTACAGCTCGGCGAGGAGGCCGGGAGGCGGCATGAGGTGGTCAGCGTTGGAGTGCAGGGGCTCGCTGTGAGGATGTAAGAGTGATCTAGTGGGAGCTCGGCGCCCAGCGGTGAAAGCGGAAGTGCGATACACAGCCACCAAGCAATGACAGCGGCTTGTCAGAGAGGGAAGGAGGGAGTGTAGCCGCGTGACATGTACGAGAGAGGAAGAAGCGGAAGAGGCTCTTGGCTCGATTTCTTGAGGTAGCCGAGGCTCCTCTCCTCCTTCTTCTCCAACATCTCAGAGCTCGAGGGAGGAGAGGAGTGGAAGCTCACGGGAGGTAAGTGGAGGGAGGAAGCAAATGAGAGGGAGGGAGTCTTTGGGGAGGGGCCTCACAGCTACTTATCTAGGGGGAGGGATCTAGGGTGAGAATGCCCATTTTGGACATGGAGGAAGGGTGGTCAGCTGGCCTGGGATTGGCTCAAAGAAGGCGGTGAGGAGGGTAGGAGTGGGTTTTTGGTGCGTGCTTTGGATCTCAAAGAGAGAGGGAGTGGAGTGTATTGTGTAATTAACCTCACATGCTTGTCTCTCTCTCTCTACTTCCCACTTCAAGCACATGGGACGAAAGGATTGCTACTGATAAAAGCAGCTACAGTGATGGTCGACCAGAGAGGGTAGATGCCTGTGGTGCATTGCCTTCCAAGATTGGTGAGTGGTTTGATATGATTTTAACTCCATACTAGCTAGGTTTGTAAATTGAGTAAATAGGTTTTGTGAAGGAAGTTCAAAGTTTTGCATAGGACAAGGTGGGAGATGGTACTGGTAGGTAGATGAGGTCGATGTGGATATCTAGGAATTATTTGGGATTTTTTATAAGGGTTTTAGTCCTCATAAATCCATTTTATTCAAAAAGAGGCTAGAAGTGGTTTCTAGAAGATCATTTGATATTTTTTTACATTTAGACGAGTTGGTTTTTGGTGTGAGAGGGTCCCAAATGTGAATGCACACTTAAGAATTTTCCCAAAGATTTATTGGATGATAAAGTATTTAAAACAATTAGTATTCCAATTCAACCGATACATTTTAAGAAAATGGGCAAAAAGAAATAATAAGGCTCTTAAAAATATTTCCCAATTTTGAAGCGGGAGAGATGGGATATGATATATAGGCGTCGAAAAGTGCTTAGAAAGTTGGGCAAGTGTTTTCGCTTAAAAAAACAAACTTTCCTTTATGGAGAGGAAGTTTGGAGATCTTGTCTATTAAAAAGGAATTAAAATAGCTTTGGGGCCATAATATTTTATAGGTAATATTTGATAAATCTTTATGATCAGAAGTAAATGATGTAGACAAAAGGTGTAGCAAGCATTTTTCAACCTTGGGGTTGAAATCCAACTTGAATTGGATGGAAAAACAAAAGGATTGAGGATACAAAGGGTGATGTTATTTTCATACCACAAAACCTTATTGGATCAGGGAGCTCGAGTCTCCTTAGGACATGTGATAGAATGGATGGATGAACCAGTTATTTTAGATCCACCAAGATGCAGAGAGTTTGGGCTTGATCATACTGAGCTCTCGAGCATTGATTCCCAAGCGTTGAATAAAATAAAGCTACGCGATGAAGCAGATTATCAACTAGCCTTCAAAACCTTGTGGGTTTGAAAAATGCAGAGATCCATAGGCGCCAGTGAAGTAGATGGATGGTGGTTGTGAGAGCTTCTATCAAAATGTAAGGCATGTTGACTAGATTTGCGAGGAGAAAGTTAATTTCTTTACCTACAAAACCATAATGAGAACTAGTGTGTTGGAGAATGGTGCAACCAAGGAAAAGAGTGGGACTTGGTGAGTACTTAGGATTGTTAACAAGATGGTTCCAGGTGCATTACCAAAAAATGCCTGAGGGGTTGAAAGGGAGGCATCCAAAAAGGTGATGTTGGAAATAGTTTTCCTGAACTTAGCCAAATTTGGAAGATTTAAGATTTTGACTAGAATGTGGGTGGTGATGATTTGACAGTGGGTTTCAAAATTGCAAGGCATCATCAAGTGGATGATGTTTAGAGTGTAGATTTGATTTAGGATTTTTGACTAGAAATGTGGGTGGTGATGATTTTGATGGGTTTCAAGGTACCGAAGCACATCATCAAGTTGGATGATGTTTAAGTTAATAGATTTGGTAAAAGTAGATCCATTCTTGATATTGAGTCTTCATTGACTTGGAAACTTCTCTGAGGGATCACTTGAGCTGATCACGGTTAAGGGTTTTGATGAACACCCTAGTGACTAGAGATCATATCCAACTTTTGTATTCTTTCTTAGGGGTTTGGGGATTTTAAGATTCTAAGTGATCCTAGGGATGAGCTCTAGGGTAGCTCATACTACTTCTAACAATCAAGTCAACTGACAGAGGATCAAGGCAACTCATTTAATCTTACAAATAAATCAGCAGCTACTACTAGGGTTACCACTCGAAGCAAGCTTGAAGAGGTAAGGATGGGTATTTTGAATAGGTTGGAGTTTGAACAAGAGTAAGGTCCTTGGTATATCTACCAAAGTAGAATTGAAAATCTTACAAAAGGTTTTGGAGATCCTAGAGGTAAAGTAGTTGAAGGTTACATCTCTAAAACATATAGGAGATTATATTATATATCTCTCTCCATAGTTTAGGGAAATAGAAGCTACTAAAATAGTTGGTTTTACTGCAAACTTCTTAAGCTCAGGTTTGCAAATGCGGAACATTTGAGAAGATATGGAAAGTAAGCCAAGACTTTGTTTTAGGCGGTTAGCTTTTATCATCTAATACACATTCACTTTATGGCCATTAGCATATCAAACAACAAGAAAACACTGGCATTAAACATGAAAAAGTTTTTGTTTTCCTTGATTTTCTTGGTCAATCCGGACAACTAATGGTTGACATAAAATTGGGGAAGTAATTCTGATTCCCACCTTAAAGAAATCTCGTCCCAAAGATTCCGGAGAGTAGAGTTAGGGGGTTTTGAGCCGGGTTGATACTAGGTTTCTTCTCGTGCTTTCTTACGGACTTAGTCCTTGTAATTGACTACTCTATCGATGAAGTTGGGCTTGGGTCTTCAAGATGCACGGAGAGTTGAGCCTTGATCGGAGCAGCGATTTTTGGGAATGATCTTATATTCGCTTGAATTCGATATCTCGAGGGCTTAGACTAGTGACGGACTATTGGGATTCTAAACTTCAAGGTACTTTCGATCTGAGGATAGAATTCTACCGCACTTGGTGTACCTCTCTCACAAAGAGTTCATAGCTTTCCTTATGGTCATAAGCGTACCACAGTTCTTAGGCTTTATGGTCGAGACTCCTGAGTTTTCTTAAATGAAAGTTACCTATTTTGGTGGGAAAGACCAGTCTTTTCCCCTTAGAATTAGACTAGGTTAGCTTCGGGGATAACATGTCCTTCCTTCTTGAAGTCTTTGGATGAAGTTTGGAAGGCTTGTCGTCCATCCTTCTCTGAGTCGAGGTCTTGAAGGTGTCGGTGAAGCTACTTATGCCCTCACAGAGCGTGTCTCTACTATTACTCATACTTAGCACAATTGGGTAGGTCATTGGAGTCTCACGTCCTCAGCATTAAGGACTACTGGGGGTTAAGCGGTTAATGGTGGTCCTTGAATTGGAGTCTTCAGCTGAAGTAGTGGAGGGACTTTTGTTAGAATGCTATGGTTAGTTTCTCCTCATCGAGGATAACTCACGGGTTTGTTGCTTGGCAGGGAAGACTTGGATCTAGGAATATTTTGTATGAGGTATCCTTAAGTTAGATAGTCTTGCAGGAGATTGGTGGAAAGAATGCACTTAGAACTTCCTGTGTTCATCAGAAGGATGCAGATCTTACTGTCTTGGAGTGCTGACAGATGTTAGCGGAAGGTTGTAATACTTCCGGAGTCTTGAGCTGAAAGGGTTGTCGAGGCGCCCTATTCTATAAACCTTGGCGAGGTGGTTTCCTATCAAAGCGCTTATGGAGTTAGCTTCAGACGAACAAGCTAGTCTTTGAGTCCGGGGTGGATTTAGTATTCAGTCAGAGAAAGGGGTCTTCTTGAATCTCTTGCGTTTATACACAGCGAGGCGAGTGGGCTCGTTGTCTTCATGGCACATCCTTGTCTTCAGGTTTGGGATTATTTGGTCCTTCTTGTGAGGGCTTCCTCTTGGTTTGGGTAGGTTTGACTATAATAGGTAGTCTCCAAAGGGTGGTCGGAAGTTTCTTTGTCAGAATGCAGGAGGTCGGCATAGTTGAGTCTTCACTTCTTGTCTTGGTAGAGCATCTCTAGTGGTTTCTTGTTGAATAATAGAGATCCTTGATTGGTTGACTTAGAAGCGATGCGATTCTTGCTTTGTAGTAGGCGAGGAACAAGGGAGTGTGGTGATATTAGCGAGTCTTGTGGGGAATTGAGTTTGATGAGGTATCTTGAATCCGAATAACCTGCTGAAAGGTGAAATCTTGAGTTGATTACGACTTGGCGATGTTGAACTTACCTGGTTCTTGTGATGCTTTTCCTCTCATATACTCTGAGGATTGAGTACGCAGGTCTCATGCTTGAGCATCTAATATAAGGGAGTTTCCTGAGTTACTAGGTGGGTTATCGCTCCCTGCAGTCAGAGTTTTGAAAGTCCGAAGCGAACGAACATACAAACAAAAGCGAAGCCCGAGCAAGAGTCATAATGTCCTTGGGAAACAACACATCAAGCAGCATGATCTTAGGCAACCATTGCGGTCAATGCTGAGGACCAAGGGTTAACTACTCGTGGGGAGATCTAATGTAGGACTGTGTCCCTAGATATAAATTTTCTTGAGGTCGGGTCACTATCTTCTTGGAAGTAAATCCTTGCATTAGTATCTTGGGGTAACTTCTTGATAGTATAACTTTGATGTCTTTGATTATGGGATTAAATGGTAGAGTGATATTGTAGTCTCCTTGTGTTTTGCTGATGATTGCTTGTCTTCATCTTGTTCATTAATATTATAGGGTTTCTAGATCCTAGTGTTGGAATTAGTAGCATAGAGAAAACAAAATTTTCTCTGATGAGAACTATCGCCAAGATCTATCTACTGAAGTGCACAGGCAGCGGGTGGACATACATCCGCGAACTTACCCTCGAAGACGAGTTTTGTTACTGGTAAAGAACTCATGGTTGATATTAGTCCTTTGCCAGCGATCTCAAGATCGTGATGAAGTCGAGCGAGTCCGGCTCCGTGCACGTCCATCCAGATCCAGCTCCGGCACCACAAGTCCAGCACCCTTGAAACATGGCGGTGCCTCATGATCACCACACATCCAAGTGCCAAACCAACCTCATCCACCATCCAATAAAACAATAAAACAACAATACTTCGAATAAACCACGGAACCGTGTCGCTGTCAAGAACCATAGAGAATAATACTAGAGGGAAGATCCTTCACAAGGAATTAGCGAGAAGAAGGGTGTGAGGCCTTTATAGGAGGGTGCCTCCTTCATAGCCGGCGCATGGGGGAGGTGAGCCGTCCTCCACTCATTCATGTGGTGTAACCCTCCATAAAATGCCCCTTCACATTCTCTTTAAGTCTCCGCTGATATTAAATTTCTCAAATTTAATGCTCTCTCATTCAGCAAAACTCTTTTATTGTTTTTATTCAAATTTTGTTAATTACTTCAATTAATAAACATTCACATAAAACCCCACGCATCATTTTATTATTACATCACGGAACCATTCAGCATTTCACCAGTAGTTTGACATCTATTGAGAAATAATTCCAAGCGCTTTCTTCAATATTTATCTCAAACAAATTTCCTCCAAATGGTGTGATATCATAAGTATGTCACCCTACAGTTAAATGAGCCATCACGAGACATGGTCAGAGACCCTCTCGGATCAACAATGGAAAGGGACTGAGATCCATCTTGACTCCTACATTCAATGATGACTACATGATCGTGGGAGCTTTAATTCTAAGTAACTAAATCCTTTCTCTCGCGACTATATTACATGTCTGAGATTTGATCATTGAGTATCTCATACCCTAGTTGATCTAAATTCTTGAAACATGCACTCTTTTCTCGTTCGATGATATAACATTCCTAGTGATCCCATCACTTGCTTTATCTTAATGTGATATCACCAGAGGGCCAGTATATCTATCCATCATCAGATTGACAAATTCCACTCTTGAGTCCATGAGCCTCAACATAACACCTTGTAATCGAACCCATCTTTATAGTCACCACATTACGGTGTGGCGTTGATGTTAATCAGATACTCTTCGGTGTTAGCGATTAACGTAATCTCATGAATTACAGGATAAAAGATTACTTCCTTGCGATGTTATGTAATATAAACATAATGACTTTGATCGTAATGCTATACGCCCGGATGAATGTTCATCACATCCCATTCACCAATGTTGTGACCTTGGTAACAACATCCAATGTCCATGATCGGAAACCTTGATCATCTTGTTAATCAACAAACTGGTCTATAAGAAGATAACTAGGAACCCTTTTTGTTTATTAAACACATGTATTGATGTTTCGATCAATAGAATTATAGAATGCAAATAAACATTTATCATTATGACATGAATAAGATAATAACCACTTTATTATTGCCTCGGTATATTACCTTGATCTCCACTTGCACTGGTCGATAATCTAGTTTGAAAAACTTTGCGTATTGAACACCTATGGCTTTCACAATTATTTGCATATACGCTATTGCTGATAGTTAACATAATCTCCGGGATCCCAGAAAAGCAAGTTTCCAGGTCGTGTGTATTCACATGTCTTTCGTCTCTATCATCACTCATTCTCAAATAGAGATGGCATTTGCTCAAATTGGTCCTTTGGTGAGACCTTTAGTTCGTTAGGTTAAAATATGTTGATATTATTGTACACAATATATCTTCATAGTATTAGCCACTTTAAACCACCTATTTATTAAAACTACTTAACACAAATGCCCTCTATCTTGCTACTACCAGCAGGTCATATATAACCTTTATTGTAGTCTCTAGTCACAATGTCTCAACTGGAACTCATCAAATGCATCATGGAACATCCTTTCCATTATTGTACCACCCATAGTCAGTGAGATAAACCCAATTTGTATCTTGTGACAAAATTAGTATCAATGTCACACTTTACAATGAACTACCTTTAACTATTTGTCACTTACATGATATATTGTTAGTTCTTCCAAAGCTCCTTAAGATATCTTTCCTATTGTCCAATGATCATCTTATGAAATCATTACGGTATATACTCATAACATTTAGAGCATAGGACATTCTGGACTCCACCTATCATCGTATAATCGATCAAAATCTTCATGTGATTTTACTCGCAAGTGTTGAAACACTTGAATCTTACAATCTGATTCTTTCCATGTAGCAGAACCTTTCTTGTTGTTTCCATAGTGCCTATTATCTCATATCTAATATGCAGCACAACCATATTTCATGTAATCTATCAATATAATATTGATGCAAATATTCGGTTGCTGAAGTCTTTCCTTAATCTTATTTTAATGAAATTCAACTTGTGTCAATACAAGATACATCATTCCAATCAACAATATATCCTCTACATAATGTATTAGAAATATGTCTCAAGCGCTCACCAATTTCTTGCGAATGCAAGCATCTTTATCCATCTCCGAATTAATTTAAACTCTTTTAACGGTTTCATCATGTTGAAGATTCCAACTCGCTATGCTTCACTTCAACTATTGAAGTTTACATGCCCTTTTAGAACGCTGAATTAAACAAACCCTTGAGACCATGTCGTAACCACATGTCCCCAGGTTACCCGTTCTATTAAGAAGAACTTTGTTTGTTTGTTCAACACCATATACTGGAAGTGTAGTGGTTGCTACATCTGTCAAAATTATATATAAATATGAAGATCAAATCTGTCATAGTAAACTCCTTGAACATTCGTAAACTTCTTCCGGACGTAGCCGACTATTTCATAGATTAAACATCCATGTATCTTATTTCTTTGCCGATCCAAACACGACCGATAGACTTCATGCCTTTAGGAGGGTCTTGAGATTCGAGAAGCATGATTTCTCGTGTATGGATCTATCCGCGGATTCTGTAGCTTCTAGTCTGTTTATGGAGTCACGGGGCCATCCTTAAACTGCTTTACGTATAGTCGGTTCATCATTGTCAAAACAATAGCGACATATCAAATCTTACTGGCTGATTCACCTATTTACATTTTACCTGCAGTTACCCATAGGAACTCTGTCTCTAGAATCACCTTTTGTAATCACGAGCCATGAGCATTGTATTAACATATGGGACACTTTCTTAGCACATATAAGCTAAGGTTCAACAACCTTATCAAAGTT
This sequence comes from Avena insularis, assembly GCA_023614405.1. Taxonomy (NCBI): domain Eukaryota; kingdom Viridiplantae; phylum Streptophyta; class Magnoliopsida; order Poales; family Poaceae; genus Avena; species Avena insularis. The sequence goes on along the minus strand of CM042692.1, from coordinate 485,598,218 downwards.
CTATTGTCCTCCATTAACTTTCACGAAAAATTCTTCCTCAAGAAACTTGGCGTTGACGTGAAACTCTTGTCCTCGTGTTATGGAGAAATTCAACAAATTCTTTTGGGATAACCTACAAGCCACATGCTTATCAACTTTGGTTTGTAAACATTTTACTTATGTAGCATACGAAAACTTAAGAAAAGACAATTGGGTTTTATCCCAAACCATAAATCATAGCGGTGCCATTTCAATGAATCACGATGAATTGCTCTTTTCGGTGTAAAAAGCGTGATAGTCTCTAAAGCTGATCCTTAAAACATAATGGTAGTTTATAAATGACACTGCTTGATCTTCCATGTCGAGCATGGTTTGATTTCATCTCCCGAATATGCATACTCCTATGGTTTGTGAGGAAACACAAATCTTGGAACAATTCCTCAAGTCTTGATTTTTTACTAAACATGTAACTCAAAACATCTTCGCTTCCAAGATCAAAATGCTTAAACTCTTTATTTTCTTGTTACAATGATTTTTACTTCATCTTAAAGTCTTTTTTTGAACAACTTTCAAATGTTTCATACTTCTTCCTTATTAGTAAATATCTGAGATATATTTCACTCAAATTTTCCAAGAAAGCATATGAGCAAAAGATCCTTAGCATATGGCTACATATAATGGACATGCATCACCATACACAATTTGTAATAAGCTAGTCATCTAGTTCCTCTACAATACCATGGGCGGGGCTTCAATTATCTCTGAGGAAAGTCTCATGCATCAATTGATCAAAATCAAAGACTCAAAATCATCAATAACTGGAGTTCTTCATGTTTTCTTTCCAATATAATTTAAACAAGTGTCACTTCACCAATCAAATCTTTTCATCATTTGTCTTACGACATTTTGTAATATTATTTGTCGATGTGATTTCTCCACTAGACTTATAAATGTTCATCCATCCTTTATGGAATATAGTAATTATTTGAACAACCATTGTTCTCCATAATAATTCCAAGTTCTCAAAAATAACAATTAATTTAAAAACAAATCTTGAAGGCTAGGTTTGGACGACAAATCTAAAACACAATAACACTTTTATTTGTTTTCGATGAACATCATCACTTATTCTCTTGCTAAGTTACTTAGGCCATTGTAGTTCATGAATTGCATTGTCACCTTATGACATTTCATACCAAATCAATTTAGTATCCAATACCCCAGACAAACAATTCCAAGATCCAATACCTAAGTAACCACATTGTTTAACAAGCAAGGAATGCTGTTTCATAACATGTATATCTTCTATATACCTAAGTTGGACATCTCCAACCTTTTCTTTTCCTTGCACAAATATTTTATAGATTCTCTTTCAACAATTCCTTTTCTTCTAAAGAATCTATCAACATCAATAGTGGTTGTCATTCACATGACACATAGTACAAAGTGTATATAGTCAAATACTAATACCTTTGAACTTGCACTTTGAAGTGGATCACCATCATCAAATGTTTGGTCTGTTCTTTTCAAAAATCCATTCTTTAGTAATCACATTAGTGTAGTAAACATTTTACTTACATCTTCTATTCATCCTTATCATGGAAAACTTTCATGATCGAAGCAACTATAGTCACATAAGGAAGAATACAGCTTAAGTATAATGTTAGGTTCCCAAAACCTTTTTGGAGATCCAGATGCCTATCATCTCCATCCTTCTCAGAATTCTCATACAATATGAGAACATGTATTTAACTAAATTATACTCTATCATAATGCAACCATCAAAACATTTGTTTCCAAATATCACAATATCTTCCCACACATGATGGTTTCTCGAAATAATAATTTTCAGCTCCTAGATAATCTTGATATTAAAACAACTTTTGAATATCAATAATCATGGAGGCAAACATGATACTTTTAGATACTAACATTAGAATTCTTACTCTTGATTTAATACTACTTATTAAACTTCATGGAGTAAATAGAGTTTGCTAAAAGTTTGCAATAGGGACTTATAAACTAACAATATAGGTAGTGAGCATGTGGATGCCAATGACTACAACAAATTATGCCAAATTCACTTGTATTAAGTTTATGACAAATTTGAGTTAAACTAATCCAAATTAGAAATTACACTCCCACTCAAAAAACGACATCCCTCGTGGCCTTTTTGGTGATTACATGAACCAACCATTACACCAAGTCCGATCATCACGTGAGTCTGTAGCTTCAAAGGCGAGTACATCAATATGGGGTACTCATATCAACTATAAGACTCATGCTTAACCTTTCTGGTCAATGTTTCGAGGCCATGTTTTGCATATGCTAGGCTCTCGCCAAGTAAGAACTCATACTGCATGTGTAAATCGCCTACAATTCGCTTGTATGAGTTTAGAGTTTAGCACAATCTTATCATCACGTGATGTCTCGAGAAACACGATCCATAAAAACTATGTGCATACTTAAGGAAGAACACATTTTTATCTTGATATTTAAATGAGGATCATCTTATAATGCTACTAAAACGCATGAAACTAGCAATGTAAGATGCAAACATCTAAATAATGTAAAGTGGGATGATATGGTCCATGTACATTTGAGTCTCTGCCATATGCATCATAAGGTATGATCTCTATAATTCCTTTGCAGTGTAAGGCCAAGGTCTCATGGAACTTGCGTTAAGATTGTGTTATAGTATCTTTCATATCGCTAGGTGTGTTGTAAGAGTATCTTTCACATCTACTTACAACATTACCACATATCATGACACTAGCCCAAAGAACGCATCTAAAACTAGACGCCTCTAATTTATCAATTGCAAGTTTTATGTGGCTTTGGGCTTTGAAAGATAGAACCGGTCTTACTTCTCACTTAACATGGAACCAATAACCGAGGATAACCAAGTTATTAGCAACTCGTTATCGTCGGACATCGACTATAGTAGGAGAGATAGACACTTTCGCCACGTCACTTATGCAAAACTAGTTTCATGTACGATCCGATGAGAACCGGTCTCATGTACAATGACATGTAAGGATTTGGTCCCAAGCCGCTCATCCCACTATTTCCACCAACATCCAAAATACATGAAATATGCATTAACATGATCATCATCGCCCACATATAAACATATGTGTACTACCCGTACAAAGCACCCCTCACGCGATAGATCAGGAGTTCTCGATATTTCACTTTGTGGGGTTACGTGATCATAGAAAACAAAAAATCACTATGGACGTGGGAACTATACGCCAAGAATCTATCTACTAGATACAAGCAATGGGTGGATATACATCCATAGGAGAACTTACCCTCGAAGACAACAAAGCTTTTGTTAACGAGTTGGAACTACAAGTGGATGATGTAGTCGTGACATTGCCGATCTCCAAGATAAGCCGTGATGAATGAAGGGAATATGCCCGAGAGGCTGATAATAAAGTGGTTATTATCTTATTCCATGTTTAATGATAAATGTTTTGTTTTGCATAAAGCTTTATAATTGTGGCTTAATCAAAAACGTCAATACATATGTGTTTAATAAGCAAAAAAGGGTTCTAGTTATGCCTCTCTTATAGACTAGCTCGTTGATTAACAAGATGATCAAGGTTTCACGATCATGGACATTGGATGTTGTTAATAACAAGGTCACAACATTGGTGGAATGATGTGATGAACATTCATCAGAAAGAGTATAGCAATACAGTCAAATTCATTATGTTTTATTTTCTTTGTAACATCATACAAGTAATCTTTATCCTTAGACCATGAGATCATGTTAATTGCTGCCATAGGAAGAGTATCTTGATAACATCAAGCGTCACCTTGTAATAGGGTGACTATAAAGATGCGTTTAGTGCTCTGAGGGTGTTATGTTGAGGGCTCATGGATCCAAAATTGAAATTTGTCAATCCCGATGGCCGGATAGATATACTACAGGCCCTCTCGGTGATATCACATTAAGATAGCTTGCAAGGAAGTGATGTGATCACTAGAATATCACGGAACAAGAAAAAGTTGCATGCGTCAGCGAGATCCAAACTAGGTATGGAATACAGGTGATGAATCTCGGACATGTAATATCGCTGAGACAAAGGGATTTAGTTACTGGCGGTAAAGGAGTTCTCAGAATCTGAAGTCATGCGTTTGAATGTGTGAAAGTCGATATGGATCTCCGGTCAACACGATTATTGATGCGAGAGGGGTCTCGATCATATGCATTACATGACAAGTGGGTAACCACGAGTTAAGGGATACCGACACCATTTGGAGCAAATATGTTTTAGATAAAGATTTAAGAAAGCGCTGAAGTGGCTAATGAACCTTAAAAGCCTTTGAATTGAAATTCTTTGAGAGTGATTCGTAATATAAAGTATGAGGTTTTATGAATGTTTGTTAATTAAAGTAATTAACAAAATTCTGATAAAAATAATAAAATAGTTTTGTTATTAAATGAGAGAGCATTAGAATTTGAAGAAATTTAATGCATTAATCAGAACTTTAAAGGAATGTGAAGAGCATTTTAGCCTTGGAGGGGTTACCTGCATGAATGGAGGAAGGTGAAGAGCACCTCACTCCATGCGCCAACCATGAAGGAGGCACCCCTCACCACTTGCAAAAACCACCCTCTCTCACTTCTCACACCTCCTTGTGAAGGATCTCTCTCCCCTCTATTATTTCCCTTGGTCTCGGATTAGCGAGATACATGTTCACAAGTGGCTTTATACGGAAGGAGATTCTTGCTTCCAGCTGCTTCTTTGGAAGCGAGGGCGGAGGTTGGCCGGGGGAGTGCCCAGGCGTGTAATGCGATCACGGATGCACCGCTGCTTTCAGGTCTGAACTTGGTGGTGCGGAGCTGGATCGATGGGCGTGATGGGCGGACCTGCGGACTTCATCCCGCGATCTTGAATCGGCAATGTATGACTACGCCGACCGGTTCCTACCGTTAACAGCTTCGTTCTAAATCGGTAAGTTCTCGTTGGATGTATGTCCACCCGTTGCTTTGTACCTAGTAGATAGATCTTGGCGTGTAGTTCACAGCGACAGGTATACCCTACGGGTGCTGAACTTAGTATACTCTGACCCCAAATCGTACAGGCCACGGTGTAAGCCAAGGCTGGGATGGAGGGACTCGAGTAACCTATGGACTCTCGGTGCTTGAAGGACAAGAAGAAGCTAAAGATAGAGAAAGTTTGAAGGAAAACCCTAACTTATATGAAGCTAGGCACACTACGAGAGACCTAACCTATATCTATATAAAAAGAGTTGGGAGGGCGACAGGAAGGACTTGCCAACCTAGTTTTCACCTTTCTGCTTAGAGATTTCATACAGCATCATTATTTCGACTCCCTCGATAATTCCACAATGAGACAAGCGAGGGAGTAGGGACCTCTCGAGCTGAACACAGGTAAATCTTTGTCCTGACCTTGTTTGCTGGCCGATAGATATCTCAGCAGCTCACTATTCTCTAAAACCCAAGTCCATAACAATGGGCGTGTGAGTTAAACCCTCGTCCAATTGGGCGCCGTCTGTGGGAAGCTGGGAGTCTTTGATATTCTTGACTTCTTGTTATCATGCCCGATCTACAACTACCTGTAATGGTCGCTTGACTCTTGGCGTATCGAGCTTCACCGTCCACACTTGACCACTTTCATAGGCCCTTGACTCGGTGGGGCGAAGGAATCAACACGGCAGTGGGAGCTTCGCTTCCAAGTTGAGTCGAATGGGCAGCAACAACTGCCCAGATCAGCCCAAGCAGCACCGGCGATTAGTCCAACATGGTTCCTCCATCGATCGATACCCTCAATGACTCAATGCTCCGGCGTGACGATGCGGGGAACATGGTCGGCTGACGGCGATTCACGACTCGATCTAAAGCGTCGAAAGCGCAGAAGAAGGAACCTACAGTTCGGATCTGAGGGTGTGGAAGCAACAGCTTCCCAATCACTTCATGTCTTGGCCGTCATCCATGGTGACACCTCAACTAGCCATGACAGCGTCGACCACGCCCAATGCCGCCCAGTGACAGTGTGATCGAGGCGGTCAGACCCCTGCATATCAGCGAGCAAACGTGAGCAGCGTCGTGATCGAGCTCAACGAGCAAGTGGGAAACGCTGCCCTTGAAAGCCTACGGTACACCTCTACCTTGAGTCGCAAGAATTACTGATGGGCCTACTTTGGCTCCTAAAAAGGAGAATTCAGCGCGAAACAAGCAATCGTGGAACGGTAGCGTAAAAGCGTGAGCAGAGTCAGAAAACGCCCGTGCGTCTTTGGGCTCTCTCTCTGAATCCTCCTCAAGGGTATGAACACCTCGCCAAGAAGTAACTTGACGGATAGCTCACCTCACCCGAGCAAGAACACGCAAACGCCGCGAAAATCCCATAAACCGGCTCCATGGCCGATCGACAAAGAGAAACAACATGGTTCGGGGCCGCGGCAGCGGTGGCGACCACCATAACCTTCTCGACAACCAGCCACGGTACAGAGATCCCAAACGGCCAATGCGATCTACGATCGCGGGCCTTGAACTGTCGAGCCACCCTCGACAAAGAACAATTTTAAACCCAAAAAGGGCAAGGCGTTAGCAACGCTATCTCGTCCTCGTCAAAGCGATGATAGTCATGACTGTCTGACGCTGCCATTCGCGGCAGCACGATACTCTATGATGCGCGGCGAGCTCCACGCTGATGCAAGATTGACAAGTCAAGGCACATGCTCGGTCGGCAGTTGGAAGAAGAAGATGGAAACTCTGTGGTGCCAAATGCTTGGCCAGATCCATGATGACGAATGCCTAAAGGTTTCAAACTCCCATCGAGAGAACCCGAAATTTGGCCAGTCTGACCCCAAGATCTGGGCGGAAGATCACATCTCCTGGTCGGGCTGCGCAGGCCGATCGAATTTAGCCATGCAATGCTTGCGGCCTACGGTACAGAAGCGCCGCCCGACATGGCTCAATAACCTCCAGCCAGCGGATCCATTCCTTGGTAGGATAAACTGGTCTACAACTTTTGTGCGCAACTTCAAGGGCACGCTACAAAGCGCCACTTCAATCCAATCTTGAGATGCTGCCAACAAAAATCGGCGTCGCTGCGCTCTTACATTCAAAAGGTGGTCCATCATCAAGACTCAGTAAGAACATCTCGGAAGACCGTGGATTGATGCATTCAACGGCGGTGTCAGCATAGAACTGGGGAGAGCGCTAGGATTCAAAGCCCAAGACCATCGACACTTTGATGGAGATCGCGAGCAGAACATGGAAGATTAGATTGATCGCTCCTCGGCGAGGAAGCGAGAACCGAGGCGACGCGGGGAGCAGCGTCGTATCGCGTCACCGAAGCGATCGCGATGGCAATCAACATGGTCGTGCCGGCTACACGATGACGCGGCGACAACCGCTAACGATGAGCCACCATGGCGGCGGATATAATGACTCGGAAAACCACGCAGAATGGCAACACCGCGCGATAAAGCACCCGACCACCGCCGAAGATAAAGCTGTCCGGATATGCGATACTTCTACATCGAGCAAGCATGGCGGCAGAAAATCTGATCACCTCCTCAGAATTGCTGGCGAGTTCCTCAAGCTACGAGGATTTAGTGCGGATGAACCCGCCTTGATCGAAAGAAGACTCTGGAGTTCGCTCGGTAGCCGTACATGGCGCGCCACCACAACCGCTGAGCCACCCGAGCGGGCTGCAGACCAACACCGGGCGAACCGTACCCATGGGCCATGGGCTCGCAGTAATCAAGGGCGCCCCTCAATAAGTCACCGAAGGGCCATCACTTGCCGTCGACTTGGCCATGAACTTCGCACCATCCACCGAGTACCCTCCGATTGGCGATTGAAATCGTGCATTACCTTGATAAGCGCGACCACCCGCCTCAAAGTACCTGCATGGTCATTTGCCCTCTGGTACTCGGCGCCAAATTGGAGGCTTCGACATGAGTCGCGTCTTCATGGAATGGCCCGAGCGGTAGTAACCTCATATTAGAACACCTTGCGGTATTGAGATCCCTCAACTTGCTTGGAGCGCCGGACTGGCGATTCCGCAGCTGTCGGGAAAAGCGTATACCCTGGGAAAATCAACCTCGACGTCATATTCCATACTGTGAAGAACTTCGGCCTTGGCCTTATCGACTTTGAAGTTGTCGACCGCCCTCACCAATACCACGCGTCTCGAGCAATCGCGTTCGCTAAGTTCATATACAGTACCTCACCTACGCCTATCTACGGATAGAAAATGCTAGGCCCCAATGGCGTCATCACGATCATGAAACCGGCGATGCAGCGATTCTGCGGCAATTCAACAGAATCTCGGTCCTTGGCATGCGGGAGGAACTTCGTGCGATTGAAGAAGCAGCGAGACAACGATCTGCCCCTCTGAAAAGGTAGTCAAGCTCACACGATCTCTCCTTAGCTCATGTCATGCACACAAAGAAGGTGCAAATTCTATCCGCCGGATCCGCTAAAAGCAGCCACCATAGCCAACAACGGAGTCCCGCATAAAAGACTTCGCTGCGTCAATTCCTCGGTAAAACCTTTGAGGAAATTTTCGCTTTGGTGTCCTCACGGACATGCCGAAGTTCCAGGGTGTGAAACACGCACTCAATATCCTTGACGCAAAGGCAGTCAAGCAAACAATCGGGCGTACATGCGAGCCACGGAGCACGAGCGGTCCGAATGGAATCCAGCAGACTCATGGCCAAATTCGCCACAGCGAAATCCAAGGAAAGCACTTGGCTGTATCTGATGCTAGTGCCAAAAAGACACGGATATCCCTGCGGTTCGTCAAACTTCCACTTCTTAACACCATGCTTGCCCAAAGATCACTTCCACTTCTACGGATAGTCAAATCGCCGACTCCGCGCTGAATCGGCGCCTCTGCTTTCTCGATGCTACCGGTATAACCAAGTCGAATGAAGGAAGACGAGGAAGATATGCATTTGCGCTTCACCAGCGTCGATACGCTTTAACTACAATGCCCTTCCGGGCTAAAAGCCTTGAGGCCACATACCCGGTGGTGCATGCAGGCCTGCCTCAAGGTAACTTAGTGCCAACATCAAGTCTATATAAAGCGACATAGTAATCAAAAACCAAGGAAGAAGCCTCTAATGACTTGCGAAACATGGCAATCTCATTCACAGGATGAAAGCTCAATCGGGACAAATGCATATCGGCGTACCCTCGGACAACTGCTTTCGGGTATCTGGAAATCTCCATGAAATGAGGTTAGGGCAAACCCGAAAAAGATAAAGCCATACAGCCATGGAGAAGCAAAGAACTTGTAAGAAGTTCAACAACTTCATTGGGTGAATGTGACCCCTCAGTCGATTTATCGGTCGAATGGGAGAAAAGCGCCCTTCTATGACTCCTCCATAAAACCGACAAATTGAGTGGACCGCGATGCATAAAGAAGCATTTTGAAGACCTCGGCCTACCCCATCCACCATGCCGGTATTAGTAACTCCTGAAAAGGAACCGCATTGCTATACATCTCGCCACCAACAAATGGATTGCGTACTCGTCGTCGAGCGGGCTGAGAAAACAAAGGTCTGGCGTTGGCATTATACTACTGCAATGAGGTCCTCATATAACAAAATAAACGGTACCGCCTTATGAGAGAAAATGGCGTCTGGCGCCTTATGACAACTCGGCGAAGCTGCGCCACTATGGAACGCAATAAGTGGTATTCAATGGCCTTGATGGGACATATCCTCAATAATCACAGCGCCACACATGGCGAAATCGGCGCTTTGAGAATCGAAGCTGTCTCCACAGACATCACATATAATGGCGCAATTAAATCATCTAAGATTCCGGACTTACCATTACGTGGATGGAGAAAACCAACTCCCGGATAAGCGGACATCTCCTACCTACGGAATAATACGCCGATGGGTCAAGAGGAAAAGATGGGCCGAGAAGCGGTGTCATCACGGCTTGCTCGCCTCAAGGGACAAGCTGAAATGCGTCTGCGAATGCGTTCACAGCCTCAACAAGGCTAGATCTGAGGCCTGTTGCGGGATGAGGATGGCAAAACTCAAAGGCATAAGAGGCTAATCATATATATGGCGACTCCAAGCTGGTCGTAAACCAAACAATGCATGAGTGAGGCCGCTTTTCAAAACAACAACTTGCAATCGCATCGCCGTGACCTCTGACACCTTGAAAGGAGACTTTGATGGGCTGAAATTGCGACACGCCAAGTCATGGCTAATGTGATTTTCGTAACATAGAGTTCCCTGGCACCCATACCACAGGGTATTTCTGAGCACATATCTGACGCTCCATCAAACGAATGGCAGAGAAGAAAACAAAAGCGCGGCAGGCTCGGGGCTACATACCCAATGAGCCAATGACAATCGATGACTTGGAGCCGACCGCGGACTCGAGGGACAATGAGCATCATGATGATCGAACAATCCACAGACACGGTAGTGCATTACGTACCTCCTCGACAGCGCCCTACGGACGACCAGCCGGATGCGACACATCGGCAGCGGCGCTCAAGGCATTACGCCGTTATCCAGCGGCGAAGCGTATAAGCGCCACAGCATCACGGTATTCGTGATCGTCTCTAGCGATGGAAGAAGCGGTCTCCTAGAAGCATCCATGAAAGGGACTGCGGGCACCACACGGCGGCAGCGCGCAAATGGCAAAGCTCTCACGGTAGTTTTTCTTATTGCAGTATCATAGCATCAAGGATATAGTCCAAAAATTACAGCGCTTTGTCAGCAGTCGGACAAACCACACACGGTATGATCTGACCTATTCCATTGGCCTGGCCCTTACGCCCGAGTGGGGACTTCGACATGATCGGCAAACTTCCAAGGTCCTCGCAAAGGCTGATCACCTCTTGGTCGCGATCGACAAGTTCGCCAAGTGGATCGAGAGCCATGCGGTAGCCAAGCAATCGGGAGCTACTTGATCAAGTTCTTAGTCCATTCGTCTAAACCGGCGTGCCTACGACATCATCACAGAGCAATGGGCGAACTTTACATCAAGAGTTCCGAATTTACTAACGAACACGGGATCAGCATTAGCTATGCCTCGTTACATGCACCCGCAGACCAGCGATTCGGTGGAAAAACAAGCGGGCACAAATGCTGCGTGACATCAGAAGCGACTCCTCAAGCCACTTTCAGCGGAACAGAAGTGTGAGGCTGGCTGACCAACTGTTTGTAATCAAGTACTCACGGAGCCTAAATGACTCAAGCAGTATGCAAGCTCGCACCATTCTTCGCTTGGTACACATGGGCCGAGCAGTATTACCCATGATGGCAGTGCAGGCGCGTAGCGTAGTCGCCCTGACAAGAAGGTCATCCCTCGCGCCAAGAGACTCCATCGACCTCCTTGTGAAGCAAGAGAAATCGTAGCGAAGATCTACGATCTGCCCGGCCAGAACCTGCGCCCAGCACCATAGCGAAGGCTTGGCCCAAGATCCTTCGTCCGGTGACCTGGTCACTGTGACGGCGAGGGCATCTCAGCTCGAGAGTCCCCTAGGAAGGACGTGCGTGATTAGAAGTAATCCGGTGGCGCTGCTCGCCTTCAAGATTTAGAGGCGAGGTCGCATACTCAACCCTTTAGCGTCGCTTTCGGCTGCGGCGCTTCTACTGTAATCGTTTCTTCTTTACTTTTACATAAAATAAGGCTATTCAGCCAAGGCTACTTAGCCGCGCCGATACTAAATGCTAATTATAGAATAAATGAAAGCTAGTGTCCCCAAAAACTCCAGGTACTCTCTTTTCTTTGTCAGCTTTCATGCTTTCAGGGCTGCGCCACCCTGCCATATGTTCTTGAACAATAGCGACATCCACGGTAGCTGGCATCAATGAACCCCTAAACATAAACACAACTCGGCTGCCTGCCCATTCTTAGTTAACGGGGAAAAATACAAAAGATGACGGTATGAAGGACTCGCTTATAGATACAACGCACCCCAAACATAAAGCTGTTGTAAATTATATGCAAAATTATAGGCACAACACCGGTACACTTGTACGAGGATACATATTTGGCTACCTAGCGAAGAACATTAGATACATTCTCGAAGAAATCGACAATTTCCTCGGTGAGCGATCCGCAACGATAATGCGGCACCATGTTCGAAGATCCTGCAGGTAGCATCAATTGGCCCCGGGTAATGTAAAGCGACATCACGATCAGGCACATTAGCGCACCAAAGAAGCGCAGCCTTAGCACCGATACTAGGCTGCTGCCTCGCAGCGCTCTTGAGCAGCGGACATATCGCAAATTTCGCCGAAGGGCGGCGAGGCTTGATGGGTATCATCAGCAGGAACATCGCCATTAGATGTTCTTCGGAAAACGCAGCTACGACTAACTGAAAACATGACTGGCAGTAGCGATCTGCCAGTGTAGCGGTCGCCCGATCATAATCTGCCAGTATCCACTCTCTTGAAGTTGCTCTGGGTAAAGATCATGAAGGTTAGCAATCTATCTCTCCTCCCCTGCGAATGATTGTGCTCCGCACTACTGCAGGCGACATCAGCAACATGGTACAGCGTACCATTGCGATTAACTACAAGGAAAAGGCGAAGATGAAGCGGTAACATTTAAACTGGTGCGCCCGATTTGCGTCTCCATAGCCGGATATTGCTTTCGCTGGTGGCGGCTTTTCAGCCTTTGACTTTACCGCATCAAAGGCGCTACTACGGATCACGGGAAACTCGCATCCAGCTGTACGCGATCACGGAAGTCGGCGAAAGCAAGAAACTCTCTACTCTGGAGCAAGATGGTGCTTCGTTACATCCTCAAGAGATGGTAGTCCGGGGTTCCCCCAGGGGCCATGATGTGCCTACCAAAAAATCAAGCGGAAGCAAAATAGGCGACCAACTCAAAAGCCAAAAGTAACGAGTGCATTAGGATCAATAAAAAGTACAATAATATGAAACACATCCATGTGAGCATGATCTACAATCAAAGCGAGTTCATAATTTATTACAAGAAACTAACTTCTGAGCATTGCTTCTTACATTTGAGACGAGGGCTTTACATCAAGTCCGTGTGATATCAGATGCCTTGACTTCCACTTCGGCCCCGAGGCAGAAGTTTTCGCCGCCTTCTTTAGTGATTGAGCTCCTCCGGATATTTGTAGCGGTGTTTATCAAAGAATTAGCCATATTTAGCTAGCGATCGCAAAGGGAGGCGAACGCCACTGCTTGACCATCGTAAGCATGTAGGCATTGTCTTGACACCTTGGGGATCCGCCGACTAGGGATCCGCCAGAGCTACGTGGGCTTGCACCATGGCCCTGGCATGACATGTAAATCAGCGCGGTACGGTTCTGTGGAGGGAGTTCTTGTCGTGGCGAGGCACACGGTAGTGACTCCACCAGCTCCCTCCACATTGTCGACCAGGCTCACGCGCTTGGCTCAGGCTCCTCACCGGAGGCGACTCGAGGGTGGCGCCTTGGCTTTGGACCAAAATATTTTTGGACAGCCGGCCTTCGGTCTTCGACCCCGCGGAATACCGCCTTGCTTGATGAGGCGTCGCCGCGACCAGGACTCGTGGATCAAAACTCAAGCCACCGGCATCTGCACAAAAAAACACACTTGGTCAAACTTCTAAATGCCATCGGCAGCGCCCCACGAGAGGAAGAAGAACATCAATAAAATATCCCAGCCAAAGTAAAATTTTTGAGAGGGCCTTGGCGGCCGGAAACGATTGCTCTTGAACAACTTCTCCACGGCTGCAAAGGAGCTACACGAGATGTCCTCAGCGCTTGACAGGCTTCATCACGAGCGCGATTGCCTCGTCGCGCCCCTTCACAATTTGCTGCGGCGATCTTTTCCAACGTGGCGGCGTCACGCCCAATAAAAAACATTATGCTCAACTATAGGGCATTCAAAATTTGGTTTGTCGATCGATGATACCAAAATCTGAGAGAAGGCGACAAGAATAAGTATAGAACACTGCACTCTCAGCCAAGCGGTGGCGTCTTCTCGACGCCGCATGCTTTGGCGACCCTATCGCCATCACTTGCTCCGCCACCTCTTTGGCGGCTTCACTTTACAAAGTAGGCATGCGCACAAAACAAGGAATCATGACAAGAGGCAACAAAGAGCGTTAGGTGCAGATTATAAAAAAGAGAGAAAGATATACTTACATGGTCCTCTAAGGCGACTCAGAAGAAGAGATTGTTGAACCATCTATCAGAGCCTACTACTAATTGCTAACCCTCGTGAGGAGAGCTCGAAAATTAGTATGCCCGAGAGTGGCATGCCGCGCGGAGAAGGAGCACCTTCGACCTCTATCTTGGCCTTTCGAGGTACGACTCCACGATTCTTCAAAAAATTACGACATCACCATAAGATGGCCAGCGCCTCTTGTTGCAAGACAAAATCCGCTTTCGAGATAAAGGAAACTGGGGGAAAAAGCCAACAAGAAGAAAAGCAAGTAGCGACGAGCAATGCACTAACAAACTTACCCGATCAAATCTACTGCAAGATCAAATGCTGGCCTCAAGTCGAAGCTCACGGCGAAGATTCGCTGGCGTCGCATCTTCTTGCGAGAAAGGCGGTGCCACAACCCTCCGAGAACGGCGGGGAATTGGCGACTCCACACCAGCAGCGCCCACAGGTGGAAGAATTAAATAGACGTCGGAATCCCTCATTCTGTGAGCAGCTTATGATATCCAGGACTCTCCGGACTCGGGGCTTCCTCTTCAACGCCGGAAGGGCGATGCGATTTCGGTGGTCCTCTTCCATAACCTCACGAGAATAATCCCCTCGGGGAGGGAGGCATGCAAAAGCGACACCACCTCCACGCATACAAAAGTAAAGCAGATAAGCAGAAGAACGTAATGCGAGAAAATGTGATACAACATAGCATACAACCATACCTCGGGAGGAGGATTGAAGCATCGAAGGAGGAAGACGGCCCGGCTCGTTCGAAGCTTACATCCTTGAGGGTATACTTAAGTGACCGATCGCACCCTCTTATCTCTACCTCACTTTCGGCGGACATGCGAGTCGGCAAACAAGCGAGTGGGATCGATCAGCGCCACCCACCTTTGGA
Source organism: Avena insularis (assembly GCA_023614405.1). Taxonomy (NCBI): domain Eukaryota; kingdom Viridiplantae; phylum Streptophyta; class Magnoliopsida; order Poales; family Poaceae; genus Avena; species Avena insularis. Next base: position 485,583,202 of record CM042692.1, on the reverse strand, counting down.
ACATAGGATGGACCACGGCACAGAGAGAAATTTGGATGCAACATGGCGACCAAGTCGACAAGAGTAGCTGACCTCCCTCTTCTCACGCCTATCTGTCGACTCTCGAGGTCCTGAGCGGCAACTGATATAACTGCACGTTGTCTCCAGCTTGAGTTCGGAAGGCGTGATCATGATCCGCGTTCTTCCAGAACGCATCTTCTTCTGCGGGTGCGGGGATCGAAAGCGCGGCAGACCAGTGCTTTCGTCCTTGGCCTTACTGGTTGGCGCACATAAAACCATCTGTCCCTCCATCACAGGAGCCCGGACTTGGTGAGCTTGATAACCGAAGTAAGTGGCGGATGGATCAACATGGATTCTGCGACCACCTCGTCTATAAACTAAGAGCCCGAGAATGCTTGGATGGCCTTCAATTTAAAATGCGTTTGAAAAAGACCAAAGTCACGGCTCGATTCCGAAGCCAGCACTTTCATGATGATGGAAACAAAGTGATGTGGAGGAAGGGCTGGGGACGGTGATGGGCTGGAGCCCATAGAAACAAAGACCCCAAAGAAGGGTGAAGAGGCAAGGAAAGGCAGCGAATGATGAATGCAAGAAACATCTTTCGATAACCAGCGGAGAACACGAGGCAGTCAGGCAGTCCATAGCGCTAGGAGCAGCCTTGTGAATCAGTGATCACGAAAATCACTCGTCTTAAGCCGAAGAAGCGGAGTCAAGCGCCATGATGATGGAGGCGCCATGGCGCCATTAGTCATCTGGTGCCCGTGACCTTCTCTTTTCCGTGGCTAGTGGCGGCTGGTGGCCTGCGTGAAGCGGGCCACCCTTCTTCTTATTTATGCGAGGCGGTGTACTGGAGATCGGTAGACAGGTCGCCGTCTCCTTCTTCTTCCCCATTGCGTGGCGGTGATGTGATGAGGAGCAAAGAAAGTAGCTGGGATCTGAGCGGAGCTGGTCGGCGTCGTGGTGAAGATGAGGCCTTGCCCAGGGAGAAAAGCGCGAAATCAAGGGCAATGGCGATGTGGCAGCAAGGAAGAAAGAACCACGGATGAAGAAAATTACGCGGCGGCGCCAGCCTACTTAACCTGGAAGATGCAATCCAGCGGCTGACAAAAACCCTATTGAATGGCATTAACGCGCCAGCGTAGAGACACGTGGAGAAGAAGGAAGCCTTGAAGCAAATCCCCACTTCACCATTACCGCTGCGAATCGAGGAGGCATAGTTAAAAAATAAGATTCACATACGCCCGGTCAAATCAAAAGTCGAGAAAGTGGGACCCCGCGGCTTCGTCATGTCCGGTCAAAAACCGCTCACAGCGGGCAACTAAGGTCGCCTGGCGTCGGCACTACGCGTCACCAAGGCTATACAATGGAGAACTTACGACTATTTTGGTCACTAACACGAGTCTTCGACACCACCAAGCACTTTCGGGGCTACTCCATAGGAAGCGCTGGCCCGCACCCTCTGATTTTCTTTTCTTGTTGCGAAACATGGACAATCACAACAAATCCAACCACTTTCCGGCTTACACGGTTCGATTATGAACATGGGTTACTCTCCATAGGGGCCTTGAGGAAACAAGCGAGCAAAAGGTGACGGCGATCGTAGCGAAAATATTTTAAACTGCTGAGTCATCATTTGGAAACAAGGCAAGCAAAGGATGGCCGGCGATTACGCTTAAAAAGTTTTAGCGAGTCACGCCGGGTCATCAAGCCAGAACAAGCAAGCAAAAACTGACGGCCGATGCGCCAAAGTTTTAGTCACACTGCTGAGTCTTGACTCAACCCGAGCACTTTCGGGGCTACTTCCCCGCCATAGGGCGGCGCTGCGCACCCTATGATTATTTGAACAAAACTATGTGTTGATAACATCCACACTTTTCGAAACTCATGGCGACACCGCCTCATAATTTTCCTACAAAGTACGCATCTCTGGGTTACCCAAATCGTCTCGCATGATGATAAAATTGGGGATGCTTAGCTCCTACGAGGCGTGAAGGTAAGAACCTGCATAAAAGGCACTGGCAAAGCGCATTTAGCTAGCACTACGAAACATATACTCATGCCTTACATAGGCACGATGAACATCTTAATGAGCCAGATAACGTCAAGTGCTCACCTCCATCTCTTCTGGAATTCGACTCACCCATGTAAGACCTCTCCGTGACGGGCTGAGTCAAATTACTGACGGCACTTTTCCGGATTCAAGAATCCGGGGACTCGGTCGAGGTAGATTGCCGTTGTTTCAGCCTAAGGTGGTTAGACGGATCACAATACTTCCGATTTATATCAGAGCACGTATATCAACAATCCCTATGACACAAATAAAAGCAAGTCAAAATATACTCATTCGAATGGCACTTTCGAGGCTTCAAAAGTCCCCGATCGGAATCTGCGATTCCACTTTGGACACTCGAGGAGACTCTTGACATGGGTATACCCTCTGATACTCAAACTTGGTATATCTGACCCAAATACATACAGGCCACCGGTGTCGCCATAGAGGCCCAGATGGAGAGGACTTTCGAGTAACCTATGGACTCTCCAATTGCTTGAAGGACAAGAAGAAGCTAAAGATAGAAAGTTTTGAAGGGGGAAAACCCTAACTTGCTTAACCGACTCGACCTGCTTTACACGAGAGACCTAGCCTATCTATGTAAAAGGCTAGGAAGAAAGCGGCGAGGAGGACTTACCACCACTAACCCTAGTTTTATGAGTCTGCTTGAATTTCATCTGCGCATCATTGTAACTTTAGAGCTCTCGATAATTCCTGGCGAGACAAGACGGGGTAGGGACCTCTACGAGGCTGAACACAGGTAAATCCTTTGTCCCCACATTGGCCTTGCTTGTTTGCTAGCCGATAGATGTCTCCAGTGGCGCTCCTCCTTCTCTAAAACCCAAGTCCATAACAATGGGCATTAACGAGTTAAACCCTAATGTCACACATCGTGGAAATTTTTTTGTTTTCTATCTTTGCGGACCTAACAGTGGTATCGAGGCACGATCTGTACCTAGGTGCTTTGCGCAGGTAGTACACATATGTTTATATGTGGCGATGATGATCATGTTATTGCATCTTCTATGTATTTTGATATTGGTGGCATAGTGGGATAGGCGGCCGGACCAACCTTACATGTCATGTACATGAGACCCGGTTCCTAGCGACATGCAACTAGTTTGCATAAGTGGTGGCCGGTGTATGCCTCTCCTACTATAGTCAATATCTGATTTACTTGAGTTGCTAATAACTTGGTTATCCTTGTTGTAGTTCATGTTAAGTAAGTAAACGGTTCTATCTCAAGAAAGCCCTAAGCCCGCGTAAAACTTGCAATTGATAAATTAGGCGTCTAGTTTAGGCGATTTGTTGGGTTAGTGTCTTGATATGGTATTGTTGTAAGTAGATGTATGATAGATACTCTTACAACACTCACTTTCGGCGATGTAAGTTCCATAGACCTTGGCCTTACACACAAAGGAATGATAGAGATCATACCCGCGATGCAAGTGATAGAGATCAAATGCATGGACCATATCATCTCACTTTACATTAGATGTTAGCATCTTATCTTTGCTAGTTTGGCGTTTTCTGTAGCATTATAAGATGATACCTCATTTAAATATCAAGATAAAAATGTGTTCTTCCTTAAGTATGCACCGTTCTATGGATCGTGTTTCGAGACATCACGTGATGATCGGGTGTACTCAAATCTACGCTAGAGCGGGTGTAAAGCAGGTTTTACACTTGCGAATCTTTGAAGATTCTTACTTGGCGAGCTAGCATGTCTGAGACATGGCCTCGGAACACGGACGAAAGGTTAAGCATGGAGTCATATAGTTGATATGATGCCCATATAGATGCTGCGCCTTTGAAGCTACATCAACTCGCGTGATGATCGGACTTGGTGTAGTGGATTTGGTTCATGTAATCACCAAAAAGACGAGGGATGTCGTTTTTGGTGGAGTTCATTTCTAATTTGGATTAGTCGAACGAAATTTGTCATAAATTAAATCAAAGTGAATTTGCATAGTTTGGTATTTTGTAGTCATTGGCATTAGTTTTCTACCTTATGCTTAGTTTTTATTTGAGATAATAGAACTATAGAATTGGATATTTACTTTATGAGCTGGTATCGTATTGTGTTGAATGTCAATTTAAAGTTTATAAGTCCTATTGCAAACTTTCAGCAAACTCTATTTACTCCATGAAGTTTAATAAGTAGTATTAAATCAGGAGTAAGAGTTCCAATATTAGTATCTAAGTATCATGTTTGCCTCCATGATTATTGATATTCAAAAGTTGTTTTAATATCAAGATTATATTAGAGCTGAAAATTGTTTCATAAACCATCATGTGTAAGATATTGTGATATCTAAAACAATGTTTTTTAGTTGCATTATGATGAATTATAATTTAGCAAAATACATGTTCTCATATTGTATGAGAATTTGTGCGAGTTGGAGCTAGGCGTCCTAATCTACCAAAAGGTTTAGGAGGCGATATTATACTCGCGGTTCTTCCTTATAGGCTATAGTAGCTTGATCATGAAAGTTGTCATGATAAGGATGAATAGAAGATGTAAGTAAAATGTTTACTACACTAATAGATTACTAAGAATGGATTTTGAAAGAACACCAAACATTTGATGATGGTGATCCACTTCAAAGTGCAAGTCCAAAGGTATTAGTATTTGACTATATACACTTTGTACTATGTGTCATGAATGACACCACACTTGATGTTGATAGATTCTTTTAAAAGGAAAAGGTGCTGAAAGAGAATCTATAAAATATTTGGCAAAAGAAAAGGTTGGAGGCGTCCAACTTAAGTATATAGAAGATATACATGTTATGGATGTATTCCTTGCTTGTTAAACAATGTGGTTTCTTAGGTATTGGATACCAAATTGGATTTGGTATGAAGTGTCATCTGAGACAGCGCAATTCATGAGCGCAATGGCCTAATGGCAGCAAAGAGAATAAGTGATGATGTTCATCGAAAACAAATAAAGTGTTATTGTGTTTTAGTTGTCATCAAACCTAGCCTTCAAGATTTGTTTAAATAATTGTTATTTTGTTACGGTATTATGAAGGAACAATGGTTGTTCAAATAATTACATTATTCCATAAAGTATGGATGAACTTTTACAAGTCTAGTGGGAGAAATCACATCCATAAGCATTATTGCTAAAATGCCATAAGACAAATGATTAAAAAGATCACTTATGAAGTGACCATCATTTAAATTATATTGGAAAGAAAACATGAATAAACTCCATGTTGATGGATTTTAGAGTCTTTTGATTTTGATCGAATTGGCATGTGGACTTTCCTCGAGATAATTGAAACTCGTCCATAGGCCGAGAGGAGCGGATGACTAGCTTAGGAAATTGTGCATCTTGTGCATAGTCCATTATGTGTAGCCATATCACGATGGATATTTTGCTTCATATGCTTTCTTGAAATTTGAGTGAATATATACGTATATTTACTTAATAAGGAAGAAGTATGAAACATTTGAAAGTTGTTGAACTTTCAAGATGAAGTGAAAAATCATTGTAACAAGAAAATAAAAGAGTTTATGATTAGATAGTAAGGAAGATATTTGAGTTACATGTTTAGCAAAAACACCTAAGACTTGAGGAATTGTTCCATTATTTATGTTTCCCGATAAACCATAGGAGTATCTGCATATTGAGAGATGAAATCAAACCATGTTTGACATGGTAAGATCAAAAGTGTCATTTATAAAGCTGCCATTATGTTTTTAAGGATTGAAGCTTTAGAGACTACGCTTTTACACTGAAAGAGCACCATCGTGATCCATTGAAATGACACCATGTGAGTTATGGTTTGGGATAAAACCAATTGTCTTTTCTTAAATTTTGGTATGCTATGCATAAGTAAAATATTTACAACCAAGTGGGATAATCACGTCTTTGTAGGTTATCCCAAAGAATTTGTTGGGAATTTCTCCATAACACCAAGGACAAAAGAGTTTGTTACTTGGAGCGTCAAGTTCTTGAGAAGGAATTTTTAAGTGAAAAGTTAAGTGGGAGGACAATAGAACTTTGATAAGGTTGTTGAACCTTAGCTATATGTGCTAGGTAGCGTAGTCTTGGAAGAGAAAGTGTCGATGGCGGCCCACTCATGGCTCGTGATAACAAAGGTGTGATCTGAGATTAGGTTCCTATTGAACCGTGTGGGTCGGTAGAATCAAATAGTGTGTGATTTGATAAGCGAGTCGTTATTGTTTTGACAGCGATGAACCGACTACATGCAAATAAGCGATGATGGGCCGACTCCATAAAATGACTAGAAGTCATTGAATTAAGTGATAGAATCCATACGAAATCAAGTTTAGAACTTGAAGACCCAGGAAGGCGTGACCTATCGGTGCGTGTTTGGATCTATAAAGAAATAAGACATGGATGTTTAACATCTATGAAATAGTCGACATGCGAGAAAACCGAGGGGAAGTTTACGACAATGTTCAAGGAGTTGACTATGACAAGATTTCATCTTTTCATAGCGATATATAATCTTGACGGATTAATGTAGCAACCACTACATATAATTTGGTATATGGTAGTTGAATAAACAAAACAAGGTTCTTCTAATAGAGCGGTAACCTAGGACATATTACATGACATGGTTAGAAGGGTTTTGTTAATTCAAAGGGTGCTAAGGGCATGTAAACTTCAATAGTTGAAGTAAGCATAAGCGGAGTTGGAATCTTCACCATGATGAAGCTGTTAAAGAGTTTAAATTCATCGGGAGATGATGAAAATGCTTGCATTCACAAGAAATTAAGTGGGAGCATTGAGACATATTTCTAATACATTATGTATAGGACATATTGTTTATTGGAAATGATGTATCTTGTGTTGACACAAGTTAAAATTTCATTAAAATAAGATTTGATGAAAGACTTGGGCAAACCGAATATTTGGCATCAATATCTATATGGATAGATTAAGGCATAAATATGGTTGTGCAGGACATACATATATGAGATATTGAAAGGGTTCAATATGGAAACAACAAGAAAGGTTCTTCTTGCATGTAAAGAATTGTATCAAGATTCAAGTATTTCAACACTTGGTGAGTAAAATCACATGAAGGTTTTGATCGATTATACCATGATATGTATATATCGAGAATGTCCTATGCTCTAAATGTTATGAGCATATGCAGAATGATTCATAAGATGATCATTGGACAATAGTAAAGATATTCTTATGATCTTTGGAAGAACTAAGAATATATCATGTATAGGTGACAAATAGTTAAGGTAGTTCATTGTAAGTGTTACATTGATACTAATTTTGTCACAAGATACAAATTAAATTTATCTCAATTTAGACAATGGGTGGCACAATGTAATGGAAAGGATGTTCCATGATGGATTTGGATGAGTTCAAATTTGAGACATTATGTGAATACTACAACAAAAGGCTAAGTATATAAGCTGTATAGTAGCGACAAAGGAGGGCATTTGTGTTAGTAGTTTGTTATCAAACTAGGTGTGGTTCAAAGTGGGCTAATACTATGAAGATATATTGTGTGACAATAATATCAACATATTTTGGCGAGCAGACTAAGGTCTCACCAAAGGACCAAATTTATACAATGCCATCTCATTGATAATGAGTGATCGTGAGAGCATAAAAGACATGCAAATACACCTGAGACACAGACCTGAAGCATCGGATCCGGAGATTATGTTAACCACTAGCAATGGCGTATATACAACACAAGAAAGCCATAAGTGTTCAATATGCAAAGTTTTTTCAAACTAGATTATTGACTCTAGTGCAAGTGGGAGGCTGAAAGGAATATGCCCAAGAGGCAATAATAAAGTGGTTATTATCTTATTCCATGTTTATGATAAATGTTTATTTTGCATGCTATAATTGTATTGATCGGAAGCTTTCAATACATGTGTATTTAATAAACAAAAAAGGGTTCCTAGTTATGCCTCTCTTATAGACTAGCTCGTTGATTAACAAGATGATCAAGGTTTCTGATCATGGACATTGGATGTTATTAATAACGAGGTCACAACGATAGTGGAATGATGTGATGAACATTCATCAAAGTATAGCATTACGATCAAAGTCATTATGTTTTATATTGCTATAACATCATACTAAGTAATCTTTATCCTTAGACCATGAGATCATGTTAATTGCTAACAGGAAGAGTATCTTGATAACATCAAAGCGTCACACCGTAATAGGGTGACTATAAAGATGGGTTCGATTACTCTGAAGGTGTTATGTTGAAACTCATGCATCAAGAGTGAATTTATCAATCCCGATGACGGATAGATATACTCTGGGCCCTCTCAGTGATATCACATTAAGATAGCTTGCAAGGAAGTGATGTGATCACTGTTGGGGATCGGTGCGAAAAACAAAAATTTCCCTACGAAGGATCCCCAGAAACTTAGCCTAGGATCTATCTGTAGTAATCTTGTTAGCGGCTGATGCGTGAGAAACATACCCTTGTAGTGCATCACCTTGGTTAGCGTTCAGGGGGAACATGGTTAATGTATGCGTACTCGAAGCCGCCCTCAAGGTCACAGCTCCTCGGTCACCTTGCTCCTTCTTGATCTTCATCGTGCAATAGCCGGATCCACGACATTTAAAGCGCCCAAGTGTTGCGCCTCGTGTCTTCGTACACATCCAGGTGCTCGATGAACCTCCGTCTCCCGATCTAGGGGGTGAGGAAGTGATATCCGGCTAGGAATCCTGCGGCCTTAGCAGCGTACTCTGAGTGCCTCGATCGCCTGACAGACTTGGGGCCATGGTCATAAGGTATAGAGGGAGAGAGAGAAGGAGGAAGTCAACCAAGGACTTCTCCAAATGTTGGTGTTCATTGATCCCATGGGCACCTGCTATATAGTGGGAGGGGGTGTGCCCTCCCCTTTGGGTTTCCCATGTGGGACTATTCAAGGGAGAGAGGAGGAGGCGCATGGGCCTTCATGGGCCGCCGGCCAGGGCTGGGACCCACCCCGCGCATAGCCCTAGGCTGGCCAGGTGAGCCCCTTGAGGCGCTGGGCCTTGGCCCCTTGGCCCTTCCTCCTCGGTTTTTCCCTCATGGGCCTTTATTCCCTAGGAAGTTTGGCCCAGTGGTAGAATAACACTTCAAATTAGATTTTAATATTATATTTAATATTAATTACACTAATTAATATAAATACATATTACAAAATCCATCTTGTTGAAACACCTTTCGGTTCCCTTTCGATTTCTTCCGAATGACTTTGGATCTTTCCCGGAATGATTTTGGTCCTTTACTCTTTCTCCAAACAACTTCGGATCTCTCCGCGGAACGATTCTGGCTTTCTCTTTCTCTACTGTGAATCCGTCTTACGAATGATCGCTCTCATCGTACCCTTAAGTGTATCCTCTCACGGCTCGGGAATGCTCTAGACATGATCTGTATCAATGATCAACAGAGGGACCAGGGATATCCATGTGACCCCTATGCATTCCTGATGACAATGTCGTTTGAACCGTCTAAATGTAGCATCCTCTGCCTTTTGTTTCTCGATACAACTTGTCCGTGATCCGATCACTAGTATCTTATACCTTTGTTGATCTAGTTCACAACAAGTTATGTTTACTTGTTACGTGATATCACATCCCAGTGACCCTAGTCACATGTTGCAACATATATGGATCTAATCTCACCAAACTGCCGTATGTATCTTTACCCGTCATGTGGGTGAACAAATCCAGTCTTGCAGGTCACATATCATCTCTTTCCTTGAATACCCAGCATACACCTTTATGTGCCGTATTACGGATAGCCGGTTGATGCGATCCAAGCGACCTAGGGAAGCGATGAGTAATATGAGCTCACGGTCTAAGGAGAAGGTCTAGGTATAGTTGTTTGCAACAATGAACTATATGACTTGATGGTGTTGCAATCCTTAGAATGTCCAACCATCATTTCCAATGATATGATCTCGTTGTCGAATTAGGCATAAGCCCATGATCTTGAAACCACATCATCTTAGTGACCAATGAACTAGTATGAATAGAGGCTACTAGGGACTTGGTTGTTTCATACCACACACCAATGTTTCTACTTAGCACGATTATAGCACAATATTAAACTATTATAAACTAATTGAGATATGATAATAAAACCTATTTATTATTTGCCTCTAGGGCATATCTCTTTGATCTCCACTTGCACTAGAGTACAAATAATCTAGCTTGCATTTTACTCGTATAAACCATATACCATATCGTTTACAGATCATGCATGCTCATAGGAAGCGTCATGTCCATATTACATTTTACGAGATCATTATGTCTTTGCAAATCATTAATGTCTTCCTAATCTGACATTCACACCATTATCTTATAATGGGTGAAGCATTTGTTTGGCAACAAAGTGAGACTTTTGTTTCTATTATTTATAATGGCGCGTTAATCTTTATTTGTCATCTAAACTTGAAACACACTTTGTTATCCTTTATGTATATACTATAGTCATGGCTGCCGAGCAGGCAGTTCGGGGAGCTCACGGTGGCGTTAGATCAACCTCGAGGCTTTCTCATGGGCCTTTGGGCCTGGGACACATCATTCTATGTTAAAGCGAATTAGCCCCGCCATAACATTATACATCACATCGGATGTAGCCTTTTATACTTCTATATCTATGTAGATCCTAGTGCATGGAATGCGACTATGCCACTTACATTGCTTCTTGCTACTTAAGTACAAACTTAATTACGGTTGGGTGATCAACTAGGAATCACTTGAAGACATGTTCTTACTGATTAAGAGCTAGTCCTTCAACGAACCTTGGGTCACATTATGTCAAGTATACAACATGGTTATATGGAAGAACCTATGGTGAGGCATAGGAGATGCAACATCTCTTTCTTTCAACCATAGTTGCAATACAAGCTCAATGCTTCATATAGTAAGAACTACTTTCTCACCTTGTTCTATTCTGAGCTACTTCAGAATCTTGCTTGGGATATTCCGAACATCTTTCAGAATCAAGTCCAGGAAGCATTCGAGCATTAGGTGTTTATTAAACTTACCAATCTATTTGATAGATCTTATTGTTTAATAACTTCAACTTCATCCTTATTTATCTAACTTAAATATTATTAACACCAATAACATCATTCACATATGTTGTCCACATATCCTAGAATGATTTCACGCTCCCACTCAAATATGACATTCATGTTTGAGATCCAAGGATTTCACTTTGCTCCCACTCAAATATGACATTCATGTTTGAGATCTAGGGATTTCACTTAGCTCCCACTCAAAACTAGGTCCTCTCAATAATCTTGGACATTCCAAAATTCTTTGATCATTATCAATTTGAGAATTCCAATCACGAGACTTCAATATCCATATATTTCTAGTGTAAATCCAAAGACTTAAGCATCACTCTGTTGTAATCAACTCCTTGAATTTGTCCAAACTTGTGACAAATCGAGCTTTTGTCATTCATTAAGTTTCATTTCCTTCTTATGACTTTGCAGTCATTCAGAAGTATCAAGTAAACTTCTTTACTTTAATAAGATCAAGTAACATGTTACTTTGCAATCTTAAATGTAACTTAATATAGGATTTTATGACTCCTAGTCATTTCTACTTTTCAGGTTCATCACTCTTCTTTGTAATTCGTAGGTATGTCTTGTTCCAAAACATGATAAGTGAATCAATAATACAATTCCACAAACTTGTAGAATATATAGTTGAATCCTACTTTCTTTTGTAAAAGTATTCCCTGAAACTTTATGATCATTACCATTGGTTTCTCCTCTATTTGTAGAGTTTGGATTCTGAAAGAGAGCAAATTCCATTTGCCACTCAACAATTCCAGTAAGGTCAAATACCTTGTTTTGATCTTTTACTTTCTTCCACCTGTATCTTCATCAAGACACATCAACTTAGGACAATAGCAAGTTTGCCCCTTGTGGATGATGCATTCATAGCTTCCTAAGAATGCTCTACAAAGACTTTAGCAATGCATATGAATTTGACTTGTGAAATCTCCAGCTTCAGGCGATGCCATAACACTTATGGTGTTTTTTCCACGAATCTTTTAGATGTTCCTTTGTATTTCAAATGAGTGTTTGCTTATTTTGATCTCTAACTCTAAATAGCCAACCAATTATAACCCTTATAAGAGATGATATTATACCATATGTATCTAATACATATTGATTATGATGTTTAGACATTTCAACATAGTTTGAATTCGTCAATTATCATAATTTGTGAAACATCTTTCACAGGTTCCTTTTATACTAAACTTAACTTGAATAAGCAGTCATATCGATCAAATCGAAGAGACTTGTTAATTGAGTTAATTCAATATCCCATTTAGTTATGAACTCATTTGAATAATTCAAATCATTTCAAACTTCATGTTTTCATTAAGTAAATACACTTATTCCTTAAGTCCACAATTAATGATTTCCACTACTTGATGAAAATATGATACATCACTATGTATAGATTCAACATTTCTTTGCATATCACCGTTTTACGAGAATGCGAGTTTTAGTCATTACGCTTAAGAGGCATGGTTTGCAAAATCTCTAGATTAAGCATCTAGGACCCGATCTTTCATAAAGAACTGCAATAACCAAAATGACTTAAGCGTAGTGTCATTTCATTATTAAGCTTTGGATATCTTTTTAGCATTCTAATCCTTTATAAATGTTTAAACTATTATCATTAACATAGTGATAAGAATAACTTCTTTATGTCGTAATGTGACCATAAGGTATTGTTCATAAGAATAGTACAAACTGGTTTTGTAACTTGTTCATATGAATAATCGTCTAAAAGCAAGACACACAAACAGGGATTACAAATTTGTATTCAATTCCACTAATCCAAATGACAAACTTTGAGGAAGAGGTGATGTCGGCCATCAAGCTGTTTCTTGCCTCCATCAAGTCACTTTGCCTCAAATCAGCAATTCTCAAGCAGCTCATCCTGTTTTCATAAAACGGGATAAGTATCAAATACTTTGCAAACTGCAACAAGTTTTCTAAGAACCACATTTATAATTTTGTATATATTACATATACCTTTTCTTCCATGATCTCCATTTGCAATTAAGCCTTCTAAGTTCTTAACTCCTAATGCAAGATACGCTAAGTGTTTTTCAAACATTCTCTTTCATCCATGACGGGAGGAAAACCCATCCAACGGCTCATACTCTATGTATATATAATACGGAGAATACAAAATGTAGCCCAACTCTCCATCAGACTGGGAATGGCTTATTGGATGATTATGGAGAAAACACAATCATTGCGGAGTCATCGAATTATCTCCTAATGGTTATTATATCAAGAAGATAAGATCACCTTTTACGAGGATATCCCTCAGGCGTGGGTATTAATCTATGAAGTTGGACCCTTTTGCTAAGTTTCAAATTAAGCAATATATTCCCATGATTAAAGGACCTCCAATGGGGATAGGCTAATTTGGAATCTACTAAGATATTTGCAAGCAGGACATCTAGACTAAGTTTATAATAAGAGATCAATTTATAATTGGTCTCCTCTAAGCACAGTCATCCACTGGACGATTTTAGTGATAAGCATGATCCTATCCTCTGCACCTCCCCGTCGTCCACGACCATCGGTGCATTATCAAGGTAGACATTCAATAATGCCAATCACATCATCCATGTGACTCATGCTCGATCTTCGATCTCTTGTGTTCTGAGGCAGCGGCGCTTCTCTAGCGTGCTAGGCTGCATAAATCTAACTTGTGTTGTATTCAGCATGCAACATGAGCACACCCTTGTATGCGACAGCAGATATATACGACACCCAGGCACATGTAACCTGGATAAGCCTCACCTAAGAACTTTCTTGGTGGTGCACACACAGGGGAACACGGAACATTGACCCCAGAATTAAATAGGGATTACCTTATTTGCTACCGTTAGAGTATCTAAATACTAGCACACAATAAGATGATAAAAAGCTGGTATCAACATCATATGTATAATGTGATATGATATGGTCTTCTTGCATGTGATCTCCATGTGGTAGCTGGCATAATCTCCATCTTGCCCTTGGTTTGGCTCAAGTCCACAGCATACACACGGTCGTTAGACCGATGGGCGATGACTATTACTATACTATTTAGTAACATAAAGTAAACTACTTTACCTTAAACATTGTGTCGACCAATGCCATATCATAATCCACATGCCCCCACCTGCAAAATAAAGTTAAGAGCTACTCTTTATCTATTGCAAGTTTCTCACAGTGGTTATTCTGTTTTAGCACATATAGAACCCGTTTCTAAACTACGAACTTTCCAACCACAACATGGATAAAACGGTTGTCTCTATTACACCTTCCGGGGCCCTCCGTTGTAAATGCTATATCAACTATCGAATGAGAGAGCGGACACGCTAGCCACTTATCACGGTACAAGCCGTATGTTGGCGTGGAACCCGGAGTCTCCGGCGATGAAGTACACATAAAAAAGGTCCGAGTGCAGGCAAGCTTCATCAAACAATACGGCGATATAAACAAGTACGTTAGAGGTAACAACTAAAGGGATCCAATGTCGCACAATACTTGATGCGTCTTGGCAGTCTGACACTCCCTACGCATAGATGGGACTCGTCTACCCTTGTTGGGGATCGGCGGAAAACAAAAATTTCCCTCTGAAGGATCCCTAGAAACTTAGCCTAGGATCTATCTATGTAGTAATGTCTGGTATGTCGGCCGATCGTAGAGAATACATACCCTTATAGTCTGCTCTGGCAGTTACCGTTCCTTGAGGGAACATGGTTGATATGATGCGTATGCTGGAAAATGAGACCTGGCTCAGGCCTCATCAGGTCTGAAGCTCCTCGCGGAGTCACTCCTTGCTCGCTCTTGATCTTCATCATCTTCGCCATTTTAAGCCTCGGCTCACGACATTTAAGCGCCCCAAGTGTTTAACGCCTCGTGTCTTCGTACACATCCAGGTGCACGATGAAACCTCAAAATCTCCCAGATCCCATAGGGAGTGTGATATCGACTGGAAGTCACTGCGGCATAGCGATATCCTGTGAGGCTAAAGACCTGCGGCCTGTGATGCTAACGAGGAGTGCCTACCATTCGCACAACGCACAACTGGCGCGCGGTGTCTTGCAGGGTGCCTCGATCGCACAACCGGACTTGGGGTCATGGTCACAAAGGTATAGAGGAGAGAGAGAAGGAGGAAGTCAATCAAAGGACTTCTCAAATATTGGTGTTTGATCCCACCCACCGTGCCTTTATATAGGGGGAGGGTGTGCCCTCCCCTGGAGTTTCCATAATGTGGGACTATTCAAGGGAGAGAGGGGGAGGCGCAAGGGCCTTCATGGGCACTTGGCCAGGGAGTGGGCCCCACCCAGCGCCACAACCTAGGCTGGACGGGTGGGCCCCCTTGCCAGGCGCTGCTAGGCGTTATTTGGCGCCATGGCCCTTCCTCACACCAGGTTTTCCCTCAGCGGCCTTTTATTCCCTAGGAAGTTTGGCCCATTAGTAGAATAACCCTTCAAATTAGATTTTAATATTATATTTAATATTAATTACACTAATTAATATGTAAATACATATTACAAATTCATCTTGACCCGAAACACCTTCGGTTCCCTTTCGATTTCTTCTTCCGAATGACTTGGATCTTTCGGAATGATTCGGTCCTTTATTCTTTCTCGACGAACAACCCGGATCTCTGCAGGGCTTAGTGGAGACGATTCTGGCTTTCTCTTTTCTCTCATGATTCCGTCTTATGAATGATCACTCTCATTTGTACACCCTTAAGTGTATACTCTCACGGCTCGGGGAATACTCTAGACATGAGTGTATCAATGATCAGCAGTGGGACCCGGGGATATCCATGTGACCCCTATGCATTCGATGACAATGTCGTTTGAAGCGATCTAAATGTAGCATCCTCTTCCTTTTTGTTTATCGATACCTTCTCCGATATCCGATCCTTTGGTATCTTATACCTTTGTTCAATCTAGTTCACAACAAGTTATGTTTACTTATTTGATATCATCCACGTGACCTAGTCACATGTTGCAACATATATGGATGTAATCTCCTGGCCCAAGCGGCCGTATGTATCTTTACCGCACATGTGGGTGAACAAATCCAGTCTTGCAGGATCACATGTCATCTCTTGTTCCTTGAATACCCAGCATTACACCTTTATAGCCGTGTACCGTATTACAGGATGACGGTTGATGCGATCCCAGCGACCTAGGGAAGCGATGAGTAATATGAGCTCACGATCCTAAGGAGAAGGAGTCTAGGTATGGCTATTTGCAACAATGAACTATATGACTTGATGCGTGTTTCAATCCTTGAGAAATGTCCAACCACATCATTTTCCAATGATATGATCCTAGTTGTCGATCGACATAAATGCCCATGAACTTGAAACCCGGATCATCTTAGTGACCAACGAACTAGTATGAATAGAGGCTACTAGGGACTTGCTGGTTGTTTCATACCACACTGTACCAATGTTCGCTACTTGGCTTGCATGATTATAGCACAATATTAAACTATTATAAACTAATTGAGATATGATAATAAAAACCTATTTATTATTTGCTCTAGGGTATACTTCCTCTCATCTTCACCAGTCAAGTAAAGGCCTGTTAAAATAGAAAAGGCATCAGAGAAAGTAAAGAAAGCGGAAGATGTTGCATTTGCAAGGCAAGGGAGTGCTGAGACATATGGAAAGTCTAATACATTATGTGGTCATAGACATATTTTGATATAGTGCATCAATGATGAATAATCTTTTATTGGGGACATCGGGTTAAATATTTATTAAAATTAGATTTCACTTTGACTTGAGGTAAACTAAAATATGTAGGCTTTTTATCAATGTCTTATACAACTAGGAATAGATTGCTGAGGCACTAATATTGATCCTAATTCAGCAGCATGTCATCACATATATGCCCCTATATATTGAATGAGTTCATTGATAAATGACCAAGAAAGATAGTTCTTGTCGTGCATGTAAAGGTACAATGAATCAAGTGCTAATTTTCACATGTATCGATACATTGGTAAGTGAAACGAGATTCAAGTATTGTATGACGCTTGGTGACCGAAACTATGTGCCCATTGCTAGATATTTTGATCAAAAATGTATATCATGATATGTACATATCCGTGATATGTTCTAAGATACTAAATGTTATAAGAGATATACCACAACATGATTCAATAAGATAATCATTAGACGATAGTAAGGATATTCTAGGGTAAGCAAAATCTAGCTAACAAGGAAGGAACTAAGAATATGTTTTGTATTTAGCAGGTGAAAGCACATAGTTGCCTAAATTTTTGCCTCTATTGCACCTAGTTTTGTCACTGTCTGAAGTTAGAGGGACTTCTCTAATTACACTATGGTGGCACAATGTAGATAATTTTTAGGGGAAAGATTCCATGATGGTATGTGAATGCAGTTCTCAGTTACAATTGTGACTGGGATACCACAAGAAAGGTTGATGGATATGATTTTTCAGAAGAAGCTGTGGAGAGGGCATTTCTGTAAAGTAGTTTGTTATCTGTGGTTCCAAAGCGGCTAGTTCATGTGAAAAGTATATTGTATGGCAATAGTATCGGCATGTGAAATTTACCCAAGGAATTAAGGTCTCACCAAAGGAGACCAATGCATTTGACATAATGCCTTATCTCATTCACAATGAGCATGAGAGACGCACCATGGCGCACCACATGACCTACAATCATAGTGCTAGATCCGAAATTAGGTTTACTACAAGAAATTTCAGATATATACCGTATGGCCATAGGTGTTGCAAATGCCCTACCGCAAGTTTTTCAAATTAGATTATCGACATCTAGGTAAAGCACACGGACCATATGTTCGAGATCTTCCATTATTATCTTATCTCCATGTCATGATCTTCTTATTTCTGCGTTATAACTGTTAATCTAAACGTTAATATGTAAGGAATAAAACAAAGCTTCTCACCAAGAAAGTTCATAGTTATGCTCTCAGTATAAACTAGTCATTCTTGAAGGAAGATGATCAAGGTTTCCTACGAATAAGGACATTGATGTTGTTAACCGAACTCACAAACAATTGGTGGAATGATGTGATGAAATATCTGGCTAACTCAAAGTCACCTTACGATCAAAGAATGTACTTCCGTACATTGCTATAATGTCATTCCAATGCGAAGTAATCTTAGTCCTTAGTCCATCACAAGATCACAAGCCGCTACTAACAACCGAAAAGAGTTAACATTCATACATCAAATGCCACCATAATGTGGTGACACAATGTCTGGAGCATACTCTAAAAGTAAGCTCTAGAGTCTCATGGTTCACATGGGGATTTTTTCCATCCCGGCTGATGAAGATATATAATCAAGGCTCCTTCTCTCTAAGATGGTCATATTGATATACCTGTTTGCAAGTCAAGCCTACCGCCTCCATCGTTATCATCACGGGAACGAAAGAGTACTTCTGTCGGTAATCTAGATCAAACTAGGTATGGGATACCGATGACTCAATCCCGGACACTTGTAGGTGGACAATGGCGATTTCCCAGTTATCGAGGTGTGGATCAAAGGTTCTCACCTCACTATAGTTATCATTGAACATGGTGGGAAGTCGAGCAGGCCATGCTGTCCAAAAGTCCCGGCCGCTCCACCATTTAGTGATCGGAGAAGGGTCTCGATCATGTCTCGCATTATTTGTGAACCGAGGTGACACTACTTAAGGTCATACCCCACACCAAATGGATATATATAATACTAGAGAAAGGATTTGAAAGCGTTGAATTATTTCTTGACTGACTTGTATGGTTTTCGGTCAAATTTTAAAATGGACCAAATAGTGATATCCAAATATTGTAAAGGTGCTTTATGTAGATGTTTGCAAAAGTAATTAACTAAAATTTCTGAAAATATACGGAATAATTTTATTTTCCGTAGAGTTGACATTAATTTTGTGAAAATTAATGCATGTGAGATAGGCTTGTGAGTCGAGCATCTTCACCCACATGAATGAGGGAGAGGGGCTACGCCGCCGGGCGCGGCATGGGCTGGCCACCGACTCACTTAGCCTAAAAGCGCGAGAACCTACCAAACCCTCACTCTTACAGTTCTCAGAAGCCTTACTATTGTGAAGATTCTCCATGCTCACATTTCGGATTAGCACCAAAGGGTTACGTTCTCCGGCGGTTTCTATGAAAGGATTCATCGACCCCTTCGCTTAAGCAGGAGCGGTGGAGGAGGTTGTCGCGTTGGACATAAAGCGCGATCAAGTCGGATGCGCCAAGTTACTTAAGTGGATTTTAACTCGATCACACTTTCGAGGCAAAATGACTACATCATTCCACGAAATCATATTTTGTTGAATCTGCATTTTTGGTCTTCGAGGGTAAGTTCTTCAGATGCAAGTTGTATATCCACCCGTCGATTGATGGTATCTGAGGTAGATAGATCTTGGTGCTTTTATGTTCGATTGTTTATACATCGAGGGAATTATTCCATTGTTTTCATGTATCACATCCAACAATGATGTCCAAACCCAGAGGTATCGAGAGATCAGTTTGGTATCGTGACAGCGTATCGTCGATAATTCAAGTTCAGAAATCACTTATGCTTGTTGAATGGTTGGGCCTTTGTTTCCAGCCCAAACAAGGGCAATATGCCAAGAACAGTTTGAAGAAGCGATTGGTGTTGTGGAGGATCTCTTACAGCGATTCTCATTTGTGTAACGGCCGATCCCTTCGCTTCCAGTTTTCTCCCAGCCGTATGGGCCGAGGGCAGATTAGTGTTTCGTTGTGTATTTGGCTTTACTAACTAGGACAGGTGGAGGCGTGTTTTGAGTGCCATTTCTTTTTTCCTTCCTATCCACCTGACTCCATCGCCCGGGTCGCATTTATGGAGAACCATTGCACAAGGGACGCATATTCCTAGAGTTTAAAGTCGTAAGTTAGGTTTCTCACCTTAATTTTACTTTCTTGTACTTACTTGGATGTTTGTAAGGTATAATCATAAGTATGTATTAGTCCTAGGAAGGCTCTGTGGTATCGCGAGCTGTAACATTCAAGACAAACCCTCCACTCGAATCATCGATTCGATTGGGAACTTGAGTTATTCCCATAGGGAATGAAAGCACATTAATTGAAAAAGCAACAAAAAGCGACAGCGATCGCCAAATGTTTTTAGTCCCCACTCAGTCTCGACTCGAATAGGCACTGCTACTCCCATAGGGTATTTCTCCTTGAACATCGTACTATGTGTTGATAATATCCACTCGAATGCTATGGCGACTCTGCCTCATATTTTTCCCCGCAAAGATTGCGTCTCTGGGTCACCGAATCATCTCAGCGATGAGAAAAAATTGAATGCCGCTTACGCGTGAAGATAAGACCTAAATAAGGCACGATAGCATCATCTACGCTACGGAAACATATCCGTGCTGCGGTATGATGAACATGTCTTGGAGGATGCGTCGAGTGCTCACACTTATACCGAATTTTACTCCTATAAGACCTCCCGGCGTATTACACCAGCACTTTTCGAATTGAGTCCGAGGACTTGTGTTTGAGTAGATTACGTTGTTTTGCCCTAAAGGCGTTAAGCGATACCGATACATCGGATAAATCAGGCACGTATATCAACAATCCCTATGACCCAAATTGAACACTCGAAAAATGCTCAGACATGCACTCGAAAGACTTTATAAAGTCCCTAGTCGAATCTGCGATTCCACTAGACACTCGGGGGCTACTGACATGGGTATACCCTACGGTACTCTCGAGTTATATGTCGTCCTGGATACAGGCCGGAAGGCCCAATACAGATTTCGAGTGGCCCACAGACTCTCGTTTGCTTGCGATACAAGAAGCTTAAGATAGAAAGTTCAAAGTAAAAACCCTAACACTAACGACTCGATGCTAGAGACCTAGCCTATCTATATAAAGGCTAGGAGGGAGGCGGCGAGAGGACAATCACAACCCTAGTTTCCACAACTCTGCCAGATTGCATCTGCGCCCCTAATCTTTGATTCCTTCGTAATTCCAAGAGCGGACAAGCGAGTAGGGACCTCTCGAGGCCTGAACCAGGTAAAACTTGCGTTGTGCTTGTTTGCTAGCCATTGATGCCTAGCTTCCTCTTCTCCAAAAACCCAAGTCCATAACAATGGCATTGACGAAGTTAAACCCTCGTCAGGGGGGAAACCTTGTCCGACGTGGTCCACGGGCATCATTATATTTCGGCACGATTCCTCCTTTGGAGGTTTATTGAGGTTCCTCTTCCCCCACCCACCTCCGTCTGGGAAACTCAACCCCTCAAAGAGATGATATGTGGCGGCTACCAACATCGCTTCTTCCTGAAGGCACCGCCAGTATTGCAGGGTAGTCATGAGCTCAAGCATTAGCGGTTCTGGCGTTTCTTAAAGTGACGAGCCTGGTTGAGGTTGTTGGGCAAGCTCTTGTTCAAAGTTAGTGGCGGTTATTCCTTGTTCCGCTGATCTTCCTATTGTGCCTCGTGACTCGCAGCTTCATGTTCGTGCGCAGGCTCGCTGGTTATCGTCAGAGCGAGACTCGCGGCAACCTGCCTTTGGTTCTTCTATGAACACTAGTCGCTTGCTTCGGAGTGTCTTGGGGAACCTCTCTGTTTCACGACGGTGTGTTTCTCGATCCGAAGCAGAGGGATGGGTCCTCGAGTCGTGAGAGTCCGAAAGGCCGGTCTCCATGCTTCATCCGGAAGCTTACGTAAGCAGCTCTTGGATGTTGATGCTCTCCCATCACCCCTGCTCCTCCCGGTGGTGGTATTATGGAAGACGATGGTCCCCGCGCATAGTTTAAGCCATTTTATTCTTTGCTCGTTTTTTCACCGTAGGTCTCTGTATCAGCCGGGTTTCGTGGCTTTATTAATTTGTTGTATTAAGGCCTTAAGTTTAAAATCTGTAACATACAAACTCAAAGAACAAATCAATCAAACAAAGAAATGGTGAGTATGTCGTAGTTATACAAAATGCATAAGTACAGCAGGCACCAACCATTAAATAGCTCGAAACCAGCAACGTTCATATGCTTTTCTGCTCGCCGGGCTATCCTACCTCTGTCCATGCCCGCCCACGTCGCAAAATCGCGCTTACTTAATCGGTTAATCCTTCTGTGGTAAGGCCACGGGCATGGGCAAGCACGGGCGACGACAGCTCCCCAGAGACGGCGGCGGGCAGAGGGCTCTCCGCCAAGCGGGCATGCGTCGGAGAGCAGTTAGCGACCCATGCGGCGGGCGTTGAGGCGGACCCTTGACGTGCGGAGCTTGGCTGAGGGTCTTGGTGCTGGAGAACACGGGAGGAGGACTGCGCGAGGATGAGGTACACCAGCGCCTGCACCCAGCACGAACAGCCTGACCTTGACCTTGAGTTAGCGCCCTGTGCTGGCTTCGCCAGTACATCCTCTCAACTCCATTATTGCCACGAGCTCCGGAGCTTTGGGTCACATCATGATCGACGGGTTGGAGAGCTCAAGACTTCCGTGAGATTGATCTACATGTTGCTTAAGTTGTGTTTTGTGGGAGGGACGGGAAGATGTGGGCTGCATTGCTTATATAACGGCGAGACGCCGGTTTGACCCCTTCCAGGGACAGGCAAAGATACTTCGTCTTTGGTCGCCAACTTGCTCGGGTGAAGTTAGGCGAAAGGCAACGCTAGTCCCAACTCCAAACGGGGCTTTGGATTGATTGGATGAAAGCCGTTCCACCAGCTCGGCGCTCACTGCTCACGTGTGCATGTACATATAATATTGACATCCAGTTGCTATCGCGGATGGCAACGAGTTACCTGCGTAAACGTAAAACCACTGGATGTTTTCTTTTGCTGTGTCGTGTTGCTGCCGGTCAAACCCAAATAAGTAAGAATCGGTCCTGCTCTAAGTGGGGCCTTCTGCTCAAGGCCTTGCGACCACATTTTGCACGTGCATGCAATTAATTATTCTTTAAAACAAAGTCCAACAGAAGGGTACCGTGGAATTTTTTTTAAAATATAACCGAAATCATTGGCTTATTCCATTAATCGTGACAGAGATTTTACAAAGTTTCAAACAAAATATGTCAATAAAAGTAACCCATGCGTGAAACAAAAGCATACACTTCTTAAAGCCGCTAAAGTATGCATCATCGTACTCGGCATAGAGGAGAGATGTTTTTGAAGATCCTCACGTTCTTCAAAATGGAGGATAACTCTGCCTATGCATCGCATCGATGCATACTCGGTAAATCTAACCATATAAAAAAATAAACTGTGAAAAAACTGTCCAGATTTGTGGCAAAGTTATAAGCACTTTAGGGAAGAACCGCCACATTTGGAGTAAATTTGGTGACCTTTTGAAATGTTGATCCAACTGTGGTGTTTTGGAGTTTGGTAATTTTGCTTCTCGGATCTCCCTTAAAAAATTTATGGGACCAGCATTATGAAAGGGATCTCATTTTCTCCTCGGAACCACCGATAGAGGAGAGATGCGGATGGTATTGCGACATCTGGTGATTTTTGCATCAATGGCCATGTAAGATAGAAGAATCTGAATTCAATGGGCCGATGTGGACGGTTGGGGTGAAAGGCGATGTTAGCAGAGACGACAAAGACAAGATGAGACTTAGAAAAAAGACAACGGTGTAGGAGCATGGGTGTTAGGATTAGAGGATGGAGGAAAATAAAGGATCGTCGTAGGTATTTAGATAAAGATCTCGGATCATCACCAGGCTACAACATTTTGACCTCAAATACATCGTGAACGAAGTTTTTTTCATGGGTAAAGGGATTGTATTAAGCAATAAGAGTGGTGTTGCAATCCCATCGAGGGAATCCAGAATATTCTGCAAATTCTGTCCCTAACCATACAGCAGTACGGTCATTCAATCTACCAAATTTTGCTAACAAATCACTAGGAAATATTTTGGCGACCTGGGGAACTTTAGCAATCCCAGCTATCCATTCTGAAAGGGAGCATCGCCGGGCTTCCATGATTAGAGACGTGCCCAAGAGGAGATCTGTCATGTTCCTTTAGCCTCTTTTTTAACATGCTTACAAGCAAGGAAAGTGTCTCAATTAATATTTGTTCCTTTACACCACCCGTTGCCAAAGTAGTTCCTTCCATGAACGCCTGCAATTCCGCCTCAAGAGCTGATCCACACTTTTACGGAGAGACCTCGCATGACATCAAAATAATAGAGCCGCCAAAGCCGCCGCAGAATCATCCCCCGGCCCAGCAATGCCATCTTTTGCATGAACGAACCGCTCTGTATTTAGCTTAACAAAACCATCAGGGGCCTCATTGCCCAGGAGCTGGCCACGCCAGCTATGACCAGCTATGCTAAACCCCTTTAGTTCTGCCGATGCGTTGGGCACATAATGGCATCTTCCCTTTAGTTATTTCCTCCAACCGGAATGCTTCTCCCTCATTTTGTAATGATTTCAGGTAATCGCACAGGAGTTCCGCCTTGATCCCTCAATAGCAGGCAATCGGTTTGTCGTGGTGTGATTTCATTCGGATATTCCAGATCCTCCAAAATGATCATCATAATTTTGTCACAGCCACTTTGTTATCAATCGATGAAGCAACATTTCCTCCAGTCACTTCTCACGTACCGCCTGGGTTATCCATTCGGTAAATTCCAAACCTCACTCATTGCCTGCCATGGTTGCTTAGCATGAGTGCAATGGAAGACCATATGTGCCACATCTTCCTGCCTTTCTTTACACATTATTACGCCAACAAATACCTGAGACGGTGGGAATTCGCCGGGACACCTTTGTTAACTTCGTATTAGCTGCTGCGGTTATGTGGAGTGCTTCCATGAAAAAAAAAATCTGGATTTTCTTGAATATTACTTCCATATTATTTTCCAGATTCCGGTCTTCCATTACCTGTTGAGCATCACTCAATGTTTGGTTTATCTTCTTCCTTTACTCTACTCAGTGCAAGACCAAGTCTATATACGCTCTTAACTGTGAATACAATTCCATTTTCTTAATAATTGTTTATATGCGCTTTCCTTAACTGTGAATACTCCCATTTTCTCTGGATGCCATGCCAGAAAGTCCTCCTGCATTCTTTGTGATGTTTTGATCAGATAGGTTAACATTTACATCAACCGGTGGGAATGATTTTCATCAACCATCGCTTCCTTCCAAGCACCTTGCTCATCCAATAAGCTAGACACTTTTATTCAGTCTAGACCGTCCTTTATTACTCAATAACTTTAAGATTGTAAATTCACGTGGCAAGCCAATTATCTCTCCAAATTCGGATTGATACACCATTACCGTTACGCGCCAAATGAGGTTCTTTTTTCAAATAATTCCAACCCCTACATTATAGTTGTCCAAGTTGATGATGGATTACCGTAGAAAATATAGTATCCATAATATTCCCTTGTGGATAATACTTAGCTTGGAGCAAGGATTTGATTACCGCTCTGCAAATCTGTTACCGACCGGGTACCGTAGAATCTTGGAGCACCTCGTAAAATCCAGAAACCGCATCAAAACTCCGGATTTATTTGAAAATTTTGAATTTGACTTCCCAGCAATGAATAAATAGGAATATTTCTATCACAACATGTAAAGATAGTCATTGCCAGATAGTGCTAGCGCACTATATGCCTGCTTTTTATGGCGGACGTCCACGGTTCAGAGTCTCTATTCCCGTGTTAGGTGAACGTAAACCAAAGCTTTAACAAGCTATGGGTCATATTGTAGGTTTTACTACAAAGCTTAAGCTAATTAAATTAACACCTTCTGTCCAAATTTGAATTCAAATTTTAATTTTTGAATTCTCGTCCGCTGCATCCTCAGCCAAGATTTTCGAGGTTAAGGGTGTAACCGGAATCGGTTCTCGAGCCCCAGATTTTTTTCCATTCGGCAACCAAATTCTTCAGTCTCGAGTACACGGAAAGCACATACAACTGTCCGACTTCTGAATTAACCGCCAAGCTTGCCTTGCCAATAAAGCCTCGATTTCAATATTCAGATATCTCTAAATCCATAATTTTCACCATATCCCTTCTGGTCGCAGCATGTCTCCACTCATCCAAGGTACTTCGCTTTCCTCATCCGCTTTCCCACCCACCAAAAAATCTCTGATCCGACATTTTAGAGAGTCAACATCGCAGAGCAGAGAACAACAATTCTTAAAGACTCCCCATAATAGAGGTGATGACCGGGCCAATATAGACTTTATTATTATTTCTTTTCCTTCTTGAGAGAGATCTCCCATTATAGTATCTTTTACATAAAACAGCTTGTAACGCTTCAAATCTTCCACGTGTCATCCTTCGCCATCCGGGTTGGCAGCCCGAGGTATTTATCCTCAAAACAATCCATCTCGATCAACAATAAAAGGTCCGTGCATAGATTGTTGCACCTCAAACGGACATAATGAGCTAAAACGGGTAGAGCATTTAGCAGGGTTGATCAATTGGCCCGCATAGATGCATAAGCCAATTACTTTCTTGACATCGCCTCACTGTAGATTGCTCTCGTCCTTGAAAAGAGCAATGTGTCATCCGCGAAAGAGGAGATGGAGACACCTCGTGGCCTTTTCGCAATTTTTGACGGCGGATACCACTCCGCATCCAACCCTCCGCATGCAATAAAGTAGATAACCCATCAGCTTACAAAACAAAAATAGGAAAGGGGATGTAGAGGATCACCTTTGTCGAAGACCTTCTCGTCAGTGAAAATGGGCTTCCAATAAGGCTCCATTTAATTTTACGGGAATACCTCACCGTGGATCACGCATACCATTATCCAATCCAGCGCACCGGTGAGCAAAAGCCCATCTTATGCAACACTTCCTCAAGAAAAGTCCAGTCCACCAATTCTATCATATGCTTTCTTTGATAGATCCATACCGTAAGTAACGTATATGAATTGTTTGTTGCTGTTGTACCATGCGTTCCAAATAATGCAAACACTCAAAAGCCAAAGCAACGATTACATCCGTATATCGAAGTGTCTGGAACAAAAAGCGACTCGATCTTCTGGCATTATACCTTCCAATAACGGTCTCAACTCTGTTATACAAGATACATTTATAAATAATCTTATACACGCAGGCAACGGGAACTACTCCCTAGGGTTTCATGTGGGAACTACCCCTAGGGTTTATGTACGTACGCGACTTAAGTCTCAAAAGCTCTTGCCGGCCATCGCATTCATGCCCACACAAACAAAATCAGACATCATCAAGATCCATTGATAGAAATAAGTAGCGATGGTAAATAGTTTACTCTGACTGTCAGGAAATGCGTAGTTTCAAAATGTCTTCATCGAGATTCTAAACATCATGAATCTAATAAGTGTACTGGATTATATAATTGTTTAGCTAACTAAGAAGGGCTAATTATGCTTGTACTTTGAGTAATAATAATTTTTAGTATAACATAAAGATATATTTAAACAATTCTTCTAGCGTAAGGTAAGCAATGGCCCCTCTCCCTTGACCAGCAGTGTTCGAGCACGTACGTATCAAATTGGTTTCGCATTCAGACTTCTGGTGGTAATTATCATTTCTTCTGGTGGGCAACATCCTGCTGACCCACAACAGATCAGAGGAAGACGCGGGATGAGGAACAAGATGCAGCTCTGGTCGTCCTGGCTGGTTGGCCTAATTGGACCCCAAGGGCCCTTCTGGTGCTGACGGGCCATCCGTTATCCCTCATACCTCGTGGAGTGAAGGTGTACATGTGGTGAATTGGCGCACCCTTGCTGCTCGCCTACCCTACCTGGGTCAGTGCCAGGCTTCAGGGGCCAACTGGGCCTCACGGCTCCAACAATACGTACTTGTCACCGCGACATTTGCCGCTCTGATTGGGCTAAGCTACTTGCTGGGACGTCACTGCATTCTTCACAAGGGAATACGGATTTGGGATACCGAAAAAGTAAAAGGAGATAATAACGTAAATAAAAGAGTATGTTCCAGGTGAGCGAGCGTGTAGGCATTATTCCAGTGAGAGATCGAGACTAATCCAATGAATATGTACTGGCACGGTGCTTTGCACCCAGGTCCAAATGATCCTTTCTGAAGCCTGAATTCACCAGTTTGTGCGCCAAGATTGTTGAGAGGCAGTTGAATTGCCGAGAAGTGCAATAGAAAAATGGGGAATACATTGTTGTTTTGCATACGTCGGTACATATGTTCCATCGTTGTGGTTGCAACAGTAATGCAGACGACAAGAGCTATCGGTAAACCGAAGAGAATATTATTTGAGAATCAGACCGCACTTTCCGTTGTTGTTAGATATATCTTCCGGATATCCTCAAGGCCATCGCCGTGGTGACCCACTTCGGGTTAGAGCTTAAGCCACGGGCGCTCTGGGCCAGAGAGAAAAGATTTAGAGTTCAGTCTAGCTAATGCGAAAAGACCCGTATATTCTACCGACGAAATTCATAGTGTTACTTGTAGTTCATATGCATTTTGTAACCGGATTTCAGTCGAGCTTTCTGGATAGATTTCTTCAGAACCCTAGGCCGGATATCTATATAAGCCGCCCAGGGGAGAGCCCTTAGGGCAACACTCAATAGTTCATAATCTCAACTCGCACAAAGCAAATCTTTTGTAACCTATATTCGCTCACGTATCACCGATCGCTAGCAGAGTAGGATTCGCCCAAAGCCGCATGATTCTAATCGATAACCCAGTGTCAACGTTCCGAAATCAAGACGCTCACACTCTTCAGACGCCGAACTTCTCATGCCGCATTTCTGTCATCAACTGACGATAGTTGGCACCACCGTAAGGGTGAGCTTCGGACCCTGCTCGAAAGCAGACCGGTAAGAATCGAAATCAATGATTATCGCTGTTTGTCACGCCTTCACGCCAACGCCCCTCTCATCGCTTCTCATTTAGACATGATTCCTGCTAGGGAGGTCAGAATCGCTTAAGCACAATCATACCTTTGGCTAGATCGAATTACATCACGAAGTGAACTAGTCCCACCCACCCAAATGGGTGATGATGAGGCGTAAGAATCTTTCGGTCTCCCTTTGTCATGAGGCGGTGAATTTATCTCGTAAAACTTAACTAAATTGCACTGCTTGGCGGAGATAGTGGAGAACTGAATCAAGGTACCTAGCGCCTCAAGTCGAACTGGAGCGATTCTGGAGAGATTAACTCGTAACGACCCACCCGCCGAGGTTGAAATCTAGAGATAGAGCATAACAACACTACTCGCTCACACGCCGGATGTATGGGTTTTCTCCTAAGGTACACGACGCGCACGAGATAGCCGTAAAACTCGTGCGTAGACGCACCTCGAGACCATCAAAAGTTTTCCGGTTTAAGTCAACGAGAGCTCGTGAGGTACCTTTCGTGAAGAACGACGCACTTTGTTTGACACGGGATCCGGGGATCCGCTCGCCGATGCCGAGACAACACCGACTCGGCAGTCAGAGTAATCGACAACGCCGACGCACTCCGCATCGCCGATGAGTCTCATGATACAGATTCGAAGTTCTCCTGAATACGAAGAGGAGTACAACCCAAAACTCCATAAGAAGGAGGCAGCTTTGGATGAAGGATCTTAGGAACACTCCCCCAGCGCATAGGATGACACATGGAAATTGGAGATAATCCTAGATCCAAAGGTCTGAAAGCTCAACGTAGCTTGACCGAACGGACTCCAAAGTCGCCTTTGCTAATGTACACGCTAAGAAGGCAAAAGAAGAATAAGAAGAATACACTCGGCAAAAGACCCTCCTGATGAGGGAGGTGATTGCCGAGGAACACGAGAAGACTCGATGGAGCACTTTATCCTAAGAGCCTAAAAAGAATCGGTGGATGGACACGCGGATCATCAAGGTACGCTGTAAACTCATCGATGCATTAACTACAATTTATTCCTACAGCCGCAGAATCTCATCACATAATTGGAGAGGCGAGGCCCTAGAAGTTGCCGTCAAGTGCCTCGATGAAGCTAAAAATACCGAGGAGAAAAGAAACGCATAGCATTTATGGAGAAGTACACCCTGCCGTCACCGTACACTAAGAAGCGTCATACTAGTGACAACCAATTTCAAGTAGACCACGCCAGGTCTTTTCGTGAGACGAATGGGGAAGCTTTGAAAGATAGCAAGAGGGGATTAGTATATCCAACTCGCATGTAACACCATGCATCCCAAGAAATTTTGTCGGCCAATCCAGCTCATGCAGGAATCCCGTTAGGAATTCCACCATCAACAATGGATCGGAGTAAAGAAGTCACATATGTCCAAGTCAAAAACTACTCTTGATTCTCGACCATGTCACGATCTGCATGGTCAGACGTGAAGACTCCAGCTGCATCGAGCAAAGACCACCACCCGACGCTGGAAGAGAATACCGGCGAACCGGATCCTCGAGATACACTCAATAAAGTTGCTCAGAATCAAGGAAGGCACTCTGGGCTTAAGGAAAGCAAGAAGCAATGATAATCAATCCGGAACCCGCCTGCAGAGAATCGAAGACCGTAAGGACGATGATAAAGAGAAATATCGGAGGAGGACCACAAAGAATGTCGCCTTAGATGCAAGTCGTTCGATGATTTGACGAAGGAATGATTTGATACTATGCCGAGACAAGCTGCGGTGGGGTTTGGGTTGCACGAAGACCCTCCTTGTTTAATGAAGACGCCCGCCGGACGGAGGTCAAGCATTTCAAATGAAAACTCCAGCTCCACCAGCCCACAAAGTAGGCCATCACAATCTGGCTCAAGGAGGCCGTGAGGGCGTCAGGTGGAGTTGCGGTGGTAGTTTTATCTGCCCAAGGCACCGCATACAAATTCTACACTCGACGCACTTATCCCCCCACTACAACAAATGTGATTATTATATATGATGCCCATTCTATGACCATTCAGCAAAAAAACGCCAGATCATCCACCAGGACGTTTTTTCATAAACATGACGCTTTTTAGTGAATCGCCAATCGAATGTGCGCCACAAATAATCACATTGACGCATCGCACGATAAACTCCAATATAGAGGAAAGCGCGCTTATGAAGCAATGATAATGATATTCATATGGCCCAAAGTGCTTTGACCATGTGACGTAGCTACATGATTCCCGAGATTTGGTATCTCACTGGCATATCTGGAAGCCTCACGACGGTGCATTGCTCGCACAGACACCGCTACAGGATTCCCCTTCCAAGCTTGTCAGATCGCTAAAGGCGGAAATAGCCTGGTCGTTAAACCCCGATATTTCCCACTCATGTTGGCGGAAGGCGCCATCATGCTTAATGAACTTCCTAGACACACCATCCACAATCGGTATGACATGCAAAGCTGCGTTCTTCTGAATTCTCGAAGGCAATATACCGGAGGGCCCTTATCGGGTTCGGGAGACCTATATACAGCACCTCAGAAGGTACTTTAGAAATCATGCTTTAGATTTTGCTCTCATTTACGATGGATCATACACCAAGAACTCCCCGTGAAGGAGCAAATGATCAAACCGCGATTGAAGCTTACTGGCAGGTGTCTCCACCAATTGGTTCATAATGCTATTAATCGTTTGAAGTGTGACAACACCGATTTGGAGAGATGATAGAAACAATGTATAAGGCGCATGATTCAACATCATCGGCGCAGTAGGGATTACCAATGCCCTAAAGCTAAAGTGCCGTCACCGAAAAACTACCAAAGGCAACAAGCTCAGAAGTTGTAAGAATACTCTCTTTCAAGAGAAACTTCATGATGGAAGTCTCAAGTGGTAATCGCTACTTTCGGTCCTCGAGGATTTAAGAGGACGCTATGGAGGTCATGGGCGTGGCCGTGATTTTGAGAGTTCAAGGTAGGGAGACCAGCAACTGTGCAAAACCTACTCTTGGGCCGATACATATCCAATAACCCATGTGGTGTACCACTAGATGCCAAAGTTGTGGCCCCACACCAACATCGAAGGTCGTTTCACATGACGTACATCAAAGAGATGATACCACCGCTATATAAAGCTAAGTGGAAGAAGGAAAAAGAAGAACCCAAAAAGATAAAGAGACCAAGGAAGATTCCGACATGGAGGGAAGTCAATGACGCTCAAATCCCAAGCTTCTAAGGAAAGAAAAATTTCTGACCAAGAAAAGACACTTATGTCACCTTCCTGATCTCAACCTCGGTAAAAGGGCAAGAAAGCGTTTACACATGAGCTCAATGCAATAGTTCCGCTGTCAGTCCCTAATTCTTGGAATCCGGTCGGAAGTGGCAACGATATCTGACAAGGTCTGATACAAAGGTTTATCATCCTAAGTTGCACAAAAGCAGGAAAATATGCCTTAATCGTCAATCCACTTATCGCTGCGCGTTTTCCGAAGACTCTCATGGACCTGCGGCAGTAAAGATGAATATTCTGGTAGCGTCGAAATGCTGTTGGCAATCCGGATGAAGATCTTGAGACCCACTTGAACCATAGCTCTATGATCTTTTCACGGAGTTTTCCTAGGAAGACAAATAAATTTCGAGAAATCACTTTGACAAGTTACCTTCTAACTCCAACGAACTACTCTTGACGGAGGCACTTTCTTCTCAAGTGGTCCTTGCTTCAAGAGCCAGATACTGACGCTTATATTCTAAGTACCCGGTAGCATCGGGCTTTTATGGCTCGTCCATGTTATATTTATAATATAAAGGAAATTTGTGAATCTAAACGGCGAATCACCATCGGGAGAATTCCAAGAAAGCGCGAGAGTGCGAAAGATGGAAATGCCGCTTACAAAGCCGCTGCATTACACGCCTGTGAGTACCCAGGGGAGATCAAGAAGAGCATAGATCCGCTAAAAGATGCTCCGCAACAAAGAAGGAGGTGACAAAGCCGAATCCGGAGTTCAAGGCATCAAGAGACGAAGAAGACGCCGCTAGTTGAAGGACGATGACCCCTCCAAGGTGACCCAGATAGGTGTAGGCCTAGATAGCGTGATGCTGTGAAAGCGCGCTACCACAAGTTCCTTTAAGCAAATCAAGATATCTTGCATGTCAAACATCCGACATGACCGAGTAATCGGTGGAAACTTGCCGAGCAATTTTAAATAAAACCCTAACGCTAAACTCATTAAACAAAGTCCTTACGACGCTTGTGCCGAGCGAAAAGCGAAAAAGCAAGTATAGCTTAAGGAACCAGCGGCTCAGAATGATAGCCGGATTCATAGAAAGAGGTCATCCACACTGAGTGGCCGGCCAATCTCTGTAATGGTCCCTAAAAAGGACACCACCCATTTAAGGATGTGTGTTGATTATAACGCCTGAACAAGGCTTGTCCAGATCCGCTTGCTTTCACTTAGACCGACTGATCAAGTCATCAGATCATCTTCTAGTACTACAGCAGCTCAACCTCCGCTTTTCTCGACGATATTCCGGTTATCACCAAACTGATGAAGGAATTTTAACAAAGTCAAGACTTCATTCATAACACCTTCGGAACCTTCGCTTTTGTTACGATGCCCTTTGGCTCAAGAACGCAGGAGCCACGCATCAACAAGATTTATACAACGGCGGCCTCCACGCACCAAATCGGACGAACGCATATGCATATGTGGATGACATTGTGGTGATGTCCAAAAGAAGGAAACGCGATTCACTTCTGGAGGAAATGTTCGCCAATCAAAAATACAAAGACCATCGCTTAATCCAAGAAATGCTTTTGGAATTCCAGCCGAAAATTGTTAGGTTTCATCGTGGTCTCAAAGAGGCATAGAGGTGAACCGGGACAAAATCAAGGCTATACTTTCAATATTTCCGTGCCAACTCGCTTGAAGGACGCACAAAGACTAACTGGTTGCATTGCTACCAATGATTTGTAAGCTGCTTGGTGAAAGAGCCGCACCACTATACAAACTCCTGAAAAAGACCAAGGATTTTGTATGGACCGATGAAGTCAAGTCAGTACTACAAGACCAAGAAAGTACTTTCATCTGCCCCTATCCTTGCATACCGGAACCACGAACGGATGTTGCTTTATCTTGTTGGGCGGTTTAATAAAGTCGCTAGTATCGGCCATGGTGGTGGAGAGACCAAGGAAAATCAGGAACACTTATTGCAAAATGGCCCAACGTACTTTTGTCGCCGAGGTTCTAACATAATCAAACAGCGTATCCGCGACTATCAAAAAGTTGGCTTACGGTGTTTTTCTAGCATCTCCTGTTGGGACACTATTTTCAAGAGCATCCAATACTGGTGAGCCACGCCGATCCCGCTTAAATCGCGACGGCCACGGAGGTGGAGTAAGCGCTTACGGCTCGTGGAGGCGAATACAACGAATCCCGCCGAAAAGCAGAAATACCGCCGAACGAGAGAGACGGCGCTGAGCTGCCGCTTATCACCAGCGCCGTGATCGTGACTCCGGAACTCCAACGCCTGTACGGCCCTGAACTTCAACGACGAAGCGACCAAGGCCGCCCGAAAGCGCGAATATCGCGAGAACGTACACCAGCGGAAGCAACCCCTGCGAGACCACCACCGCACACCGCAATCGGGTCCTCCACCACCCATGGGCCAGACGCCTTTGACCGACCAACCGTGGATCATCATTCGCCAAGTTCGTGATGCCAACGGGCTACCATTATACTTCCACCTGGATGGACAACGCCGTCGCCGCCGACGTCAGCGCCAACTCGAACACGCCCAAGGCGACGGTGACGCTTATAGATCCAAAGACGCCAAGGCCCTACTACTGTGGCTGTATTGCCGAAAAAAAGTCGTGGAGTCGATTCGCTGGGGCGGATGTACCCGCCATCGCCAGCGTGACGCGACTGCGCCACCCCACCGTACTAATGCATTAGTCCGCGCCACCACCCCAGCCCTTGGCAAACCAACCACGAAGCCGCCAATCTCGCTGGGTTAACCAACGAGCCGCGACCGCTAACAACACGGCCGCCAACGGGTAGCCCTCGATGCCGTAACGAACATCATCAACAACTGGCGGTCGCGCCAGCCCAATGACCTGAGGCACACCTCACCAACCGCTGGCGATTCGAACCAAGAGGCTCGCTCAGTCGAGTCGGGCCGCAATGCTTCAGACCCATGATTCACGGGGAAAAATACCCCGCCAACTTCAAGGCTCCCAAGGAGATCGAGAAGTACGACCCGACGTACGACCCCGCCATGTGGCTGGACACATACCTCATGGAAATGGGAATCACATGCCACACCGACCTGCTCGCCGCTCGCTACCTCCCCCTGATGATGGAGGGTGTGACCCGACAGTGGATCAACACGCTCCCTGCCGACAACATCGATTCCCCGAAGAAATGCGGACGCCGCTGTGCACTTCGAGGGCCTTACAAGAGCGATGCATCCAGGGACAACGCGAGTCGACTCGCCACCGATCCAAAGATGGCAAGAATCAGGATAAACGCCCGCATCCACCTGCACATGGCGATACACTGTTTCAAGAACGCGTGCCGGTACGAACCCCTGGTCGCCAAGATCAAGAGGGTCTACCGGACGCTCGACAACATCCCCGACCTCCTCGAGATCGCCAAGCGCTATGCGGAGGAGGACCCCAACCAAGACTCCGACGACGAGTCGGGAGGAAGACGCCACACTAGCATCCACGACAGCGGGCACCTACGCGACATGCGCTACAGCAACACCCGTGATCACCGCAAGCTACCGATGGACGGCGAGTCGATTTATCGCCAACACTGCCACGGCCAGCGCGACTCAAGAACTACCGCCGTGGAGGAAACTACCGCTAATAACGCTGACGCAGGCCAAATTCGACGCGCGCTCGCTTCAATCAGCCCTGCATATACCATAGCAGGGAGGGAAAACTCGCCACCCACACCACCGCCAATTACCACTCTCTCAAAGATATTGAAAAGGCGAGACGAGCAAGGGAGGACCCCAACAACAACCCACCTCGGGACAACGGGAACGGCGGCGAGCTTCGCATCGCTGCTGGCTCGCTACACACGCTCACGGACTCGCACCAAGCACGAAGAAGGTGTCGCCCGCTGCGGTCGCTTATCAATGCGGTGACACAGGTCGACATCCCTCGCTTCCTAAACTGGTCCGAGCAGAGCATCACCTGGAGTCGCCAGGACCATGCGCCAAGGATCGAATACCTAGGGCGAGTCGCTCTGGTAGTCAGGCCCAAGGTGGCGGACTACTAGCTGCCCACGACACTAATGGACGGTGGGAGCTCCATCAACATCTTGTACCTCGACACGTTCAAAAGGCTCCAGCTCCCAGAAGCAGCCATTGAGCCAACACTGACAACCTTCCACGGCATCGTCCCCGGTCGGAAGGCGCATCTGATCGAAAGTGACGCTGCTAGTCACCTTCGCACCCCAGCAACTACCAGACAGAGGATCATGTTCGAGCTGGTGAACTTCCACGCCTTACCATCAAGGCCCGGCCGCCAGGCATTCGCACAGCTCATGGAGACCCCACACTAGGCCTACAACATGATGAAGCTCCCTGGCCCAAGCGGCATCATCACCATCCACGGCGACCCTGACATGGCCGTGGAATGCGAGGACAAAGGCGCCAAGCTCGCTGATGCCATCATCGCCACGGAGACCGACCACGCGGAGGAGATCGCGAAATACACGGGCAGCATCAACAATGATGACACCACCATACTTAAGAAACCAAACACCGTGAACTCCATGTTCGAGGCAACCACGCACACCCGCACCGTCGAGCTCGTCCCAGGCGACTCCAGCCAGACGGTCACCATTAGCGCATATGAGCCTCGTGATAGGAAAGCGCGATCATCGGGTTCCTCTGTGAGAACCGCGACATCTTCGCATGGAAGCCATCTGACATGCCAGGTGTCCCGAGGGAACTCGCTGAGCACAAACTCAACGCCTACCCCAAAGTGCGACCAGTAAAGCAGTCGCTACGGCCCTTCAATGAAGAGCGCCGTTGAGCAATCGCCGAAGAAGTTCAGTCGCTAGCCGCAGGATTCATCCAGCCAATCAAGTACTCCAAGTGGTCGGCAAACCCACCCCGGTTCTAAAAAGAACAACACATGGAGAATGTGCATTGACTACACCAACCTCAACAAATACCAAGGAGGAGTTCGTCCCATCACAAGATCGACGAGATCATCGACCGACCGCTGGATCAGAGTCGATGTGCTTCCTCGACGCTTACTCGCTTATAACCAGATCAAGATGGCGGTCGAGGACGAGAATACGGCGCTCATTACGCCCATTCATGATTCTCGCCACACGGCCATGACGTTTGGCCTCAAGAACGGTGCACCACATACCGTAGGTGCATGCAGGAGTGTCTAGCGAGCCAAATTGGCCGCAACATTCACGTCTACATCGACGACGTGGTGGTAAAATCCACCCGCCAGGACGACCTGCTAGCCGACCTAGCCGAAACCTTCACAAACTTGCGGAGGTACAACATCAAGCTGAACCCCGGAAAATGCACCTTCGGCTTCCCCACCGGACAACTCCTGGGTTATGTAGTCTCCAAGCGAGGCATCAAGCCAACCCCACCAAGATTGACACCATCGCGCGACTCGGGAAACCCGAGTGCCTGCGTGACGTCCAGAAGTTGTTAGGGCGAGTCGTGGCCCTCAGCCACTTCATCCCCTGACTAGGCGAGAAGGCAATGCCCCGCTACCGCCTGATGCGTAAGAACCCACTGCCCAATGGGACACGAGGCCGACGACGCACTCAAAGCGCCAAAGAAGTGCTATGCTGCACCACTACCGCCACCACTCGACAAAGAGCCAATGCTCATTTATGTCGCGGCCTCTACCGAGTCGCCAGCGCCGTGATGGTCGCCGATTGACCGAAGAGAGGGCAAGGAGCCCATACAGCGCCTGCCCACTACATCAGAAAGTCCTAACGGACTCACGGCGCTTACCCACAATACCAAAAACTGGTGTACGCGGTATTCCGAACATAGCGGCGACTCCCACACTACTTCCAGGAGCACCCAATCAAGGTGGTCTCCTCCGCGGCCATGTAGGACATCATACGCAATCGCGAGGCGATCAAGAAGTCGCCAAATGGCAAGGCCCACAACATCAAATACGAGCCCGCAGAAGCTTTATCAAGTCACAAGCCCCGCTGTTCATTACGATCGAAGAAGCACAAGAAAGCTGAGAACTTCCACTACTGGTCGCTCCATTTTGACGGCTCCAAGAACACCGACGGCGCAGGGGCTGGGGTCATCCTGACCTCTCCCAAAGGAGACAAGCTCCGCTACGTGCTCCACCTAAACTTCAAGCCCTGCACAAACAACACGGCAGAATATGAGGCCGTCCTTCACGGCATGAGAGCCGCGAAGGAGATGAATATCAATCGCCACGGCGTTATGGCGATTTCGACCTAGTCGCCGCTGTTGCCGGACGGCGAGGCCGTTTCCCCAACAATGATCGCGCATCGCCAAGCTGTCGAATCGTTGGGGGACACTTCGACGGCTACTCCGCCGAGTGGATCGACAGCGAAAACAAGGAGGCGACGCCTTCCCGTGATCGGATCCACCCGATAAGCGCCACCAAGAGGCGCCTTCCTCGACAT
The DNA here is from genome assembly GCA_023614405.1 of Avena insularis. Classification (NCBI taxonomy): domain Eukaryota; kingdom Viridiplantae; phylum Streptophyta; class Magnoliopsida; order Poales; family Poaceae; genus Avena; species Avena insularis. The sequence continues at coordinate 485,544,675 of CM042692.1, read as the reverse complement.
CATCCACAAACCATCGGTCACCTACCAAAGGAGATCAACGCCGATCCCACCGCAACCAGAACCGCCTTAGTCGCCATGGTTGTGGAACCCAGCGACTCGGATAGCACCATACGCCGCTTTCCTAGAACACAAACTCCTACCGAAAGCAATGAGACAGGCGCGAATGATCGTAAGGCCGCAAATCCTTCGTCATCATCAACGGTGAGCTCCACAAACGCAGCGTGACCAGCGTGTTCCAGCACTGCGTACATCCAGAAGAAGGCCGCAAGATCCTCCAGGACATTCATGCCGGGCGCGCCATCATCACGGCGCCAAGTCGCCGTCGCCAAGGCCATGTGGCACGGTTTCTACCGCTCACCACACACCGACGCCACCAACATCGCCCAACGATGCATCGGTGCCGGCGCACGCCAACCGTATGCACCTCCCCGGCTTGGTACTCAAGACCATCCCCATCACGTGGCCATTCGCCGTATGGGGCATGGACATGGTAGGTCTGCTCAAGAAGGCCCGTTCGCTTCACTCACCTCCTAGTCACAGTCAACAAGTTCACCAAATGGGTCGAGGCCAAGCCGACAAAAAAGTGCGACGGCAAGACGGCCACCAAGTTCCTACGCGAACTCCTCTACCGGTATGGCTACCCACACAACATCATAACAGACAACGACACCAACTTTGCCAAGGGGGACATGGCGAATTCAGAAGAATATGGCATCCGACCGACCTCGCATCACGCCACCCGTAGTCAAATGGCCAAGGTAACGCCAACCAGAGCATCCTCCATGGGCTCAAGCCGACTCCAGTGCCCCTCGAGCGCAACTCCAGATGCTAGGGTCGACGAGCTCCCTCCGTGATATGGGGATTCGCACCACAACCACTCAACCGGGTTCACGCCTTCTTCATGGTGTATGGCGCCGAGGCCATAATGCCAACCGACCTGGAGCATGACTGACCTCGAGTCGCCAACTACGTCGAGGCGACCAACAAGGTTGCTCGCCAAGACAGCATCGATCAACTCGATGAGGCACGTGACCTGGCTCGCTCCCACACCACCATATACCAGCAAGGACTCCGCCGCTACCACACCGCCGAAAGTAAACTCGCACCTTCCAGAAGGCTAATTGGTCCCACGACCGCCCAAGACAAGAAGGGCATGCACAAACTCTCCCCCATGGAGGGGCCGCTCACCATAGGCGAGTCCTTGGCAATGATGCCTACTACCTCATCGACATACGGGCGATGGCCAACTAGAGGCTCGGGAGGCCATGGAATGTAAACCTCCTCAGAAAGTTCTATACTTAGAACCTCACATTGTACTCCATCGGAATATATAATGAAATTCATCCGGATCGCACAAATTGTGTCCACTCGCCATATTCTTGTGCCACTCGCACTTGTACATACTAGCAATATGCTACTTACGGAAGTCAACCTCTGGTCGAGCGACCGGCACGGCTAAGTAGTGCGGCACAAGGGCACCGGAAATATTTGGGCCTTGGGTCGTCCACGAAAACGCCTAACTGGAGCTGCCATTGAGTCGCCAGCCCGACCGCCCACCAGGCCAAGACAACCGGTGCACGCTTCTCACAGCGACCTGTCCCTCCCATCCTCGTGCAAAGTGACTCGAACGGTTAAGTACCATGCACGGGGACTTTGCAAAACGGGAACCACCACGCGGCTCGAGAACACACCAAGTAAGAGAGTTGCCTAGGACTCGCCAAGCGATCGCCTCCAAAGCCAGGAGGAGACGCATAAACAACGCACTCACAACCTGCAACAGAGCATGACCAATGTGGTCGGGCACCACGCCGGGACTCTTATAAGTCAGTCCTATCAGGTGAGGACTCGCCAAATAAGACGCGAGGGATAAAAACAATGCATAAACAAAACAATACACAAAATATACAATCGAAAGTTATACCCCATTAATGGACGCTACGGGGACTCGCCAATCAAAAACAAACACACAACACATTCCTAGTCGCAATACGAGTCGATTGACTCCCCTTGGCATATATTGCAAAAATATTTTACAGCATTCGCCACTTGGCATACATCACATTGTTTACTCCACAGGCCCAGATCAAGAAGCAGCGCCACCCCCTTGACGCGAACAAAAGGCTGCCACGGGTTCGTCGGGTATGTTGTCGCCGATTTACAATGACGACCGAAGGGTTGCTCGACTTCATGTCGCGGATGTTCGCTGGGTCGCCAGCGCCAACACCGTATCCTCGGTACGCAACAGATCCCCATCGCCAAGACCTGATTGGCGAAGGCGGCCTTCGCGTCAGCTTCAGCACTTCTTACATCTCCACTGCGTTTGCCGCCGATGGATAACCACCGCCATGTCGCCAAAGGTCAAGTCGCTTGAAGTGGGCGAGACCCAAGCTCAACGCTGTGGTGGCCTCGCGCCTGAATGCTGAGCGCGCCATCCACTCCACGACGGCAGGCACCTCCTCTAGATAGCTCCACACCTCCGTAAGCCCCCCAGGAATAACTTCGGTGGGGGACATGCCCTGAAGAGCCGCTTGGACGCACAATGCCGAGGTCATGGACGCATTCACCACGGCAGTCACGCACTACGAGGCATTGTAAGTTTGCACCACCGGATCGCTTTGGCCTACCACAGCTGCAAAGTCAGGTGTCAGTGAAACTATGAAACACCCAAATTGGGGACCCGACAAACGGGTCAGGCAAAGACAGAGACTCACCAAGGAGTTTGCGGCAGTTCTCCGTGACGTGCTTCTCTAAGGCGGTTTGCTTGTTGTGCAGCCCCACGATGATGGAACTGTGGTTTTATGTTCTTCCTCACTGAGCGACGCAGCCTTCGCCGCCTTCAAGAAATTTAGGCTGCTTCGCCTCCTCCAAGTCCTGGACCAGGAGGCTATTCGTCCATTCGGCCGCCCACCGGTGATCGGAACATACCTCATGGGCCTTGGAAATATCAGCCAGGAAACCATCTGCAAGAGAAACCATCAGCGTACTATCCACGACTAGCTCACACCCGACAGAGGAAAAGAAAGACAAACATATACTCACCAATAGTTTCCTGAAGCCGCTGGTTCGCCTCTTGTACTTCAAGCAAGTTTCAAGCGCCTTCTCGCCTGCCGATCGGTCGACTTTTGCAATCCCTGCAAACAAACAACTCGCCAAAGATTTGACAAATAAAATCAGTTCCTAGCCGCTGAAATTCAGCCACCAGAACTCAGGGACTGGAGAAGTAAAAAGAAACTCACTTCCTAGCGGTCGAAATTCAACCACTAGGAATTCGGGGACTTGAGATGGAGAAAGAAACTCAATTCCTAACCGCCAAAATTTAGCGACTAGGAATCGGGACCGAAATGAGCAGAGGTTCAGTTCCCGCTGAAATTCAGCGACTAGGAACTCGGGACCGGACATACCGAATAGCAGCCCGATCATCCCGTGAAGTTCTCCGCGCCGATGGGATCGTGGAAGGAAGGCGCCACGGCGGATCCAATGTCCGCATCCATGATCTCTAGACTCATGGAGACGGGTGTCCGCCACTGAAACCCTCGCCATGAAGCGAGGGGACGTCGCCGACGCTCTGGCGGGGGCACTGGTTGTCGGAGCTGGCGCTTCCCGGCACGGATGCGGCCAATACCGGTTCCGATTGCACCGCCACCACCTCTTCGGCGACTAGCGCAGCTTTGGGCTCTGTGGCGCTATCCTTGACTATTGCATCATCGGCCCCCCTTCTGCTTCTTCGCGCCCTCCGCGGTCGCCACATCCCCGGCGGCCTTTCTCTTCTTGGGGAGGTCGCCCTCTCCCGTAGGGGCAGCCAATGGAATCTTAGCCACCGAAGGACGACCAATCTTCTTGGCCCCTGACCCGCACGAGTTCCCACAGTCAACATAACGATAATACAAAAGAGCAAGGTGAATCGGGATGAAGGAGCAATACTCACTTGGCGACCGAAGGACGCCAAGCCTGCATCGATATGGGCGCTTGTCCAACTCGGGGCCCAACTTATGGGTGAGCCCTTTCAAGACGTCTGGCCCACGAAACCGCTGGCTTCCTTGATGATGAAGCCGCAGCTTGCCGATCTCCGGCTCGACGCGGCAGCCCTTGATGGCTACGGCGATTTGATGTCATCGCCACCGCTTTCGCTCGAACCCCGAGACCAACAATCGCCGCCCATGGGAACTCTCTACCACCACCTCAAGAGTCTCGCCTTCGACTTTTCGATCGCGCCTTTGAGCCTTGTGCGAGACTGGGGAACCTCACATCGATTCACATCCGACTCAATACCACCGCCGATTTGGACGGTGACGTTGGCCCCTTCGCTGGTGACTTGGGCTTGCGTGCCGGTTTTGACGGCATAGCAAGACGGGACGTAGGCTCTCGCGACCTCGTCAGCCTCCGGCTGTTCATCTAGGATGGACTGGCCAACTCATGTTGCTTTTGCATACGGGTCTTATGAAGGACACGCCGGAGGAGGAACCTCTCCTCCTCCACATCGCTGGAAGAATCTCCCTCGGAGTCTTCCTCTAGCTCCTGGGGAACCTCTTCGTCAAGTGGAGGGAGCCAACCCTCCAACACCTGAAAAAGCTGAGAATCACCACGAGTGAAACACCAAACGTGAGATCAAGACTGAAATATGTATACACCGGGAAGAAAACTTCGTGGGGGCTTCATTCTTCACAGAGGAGGTACGGGCGAATTTCACCGCCATTAATCGGGAACTCGGCATCGGTGATCTTCTTCACGGAGACCTTGTAGTCCTCGGCCTCCCATGATTCCTTGCTGGTTCAGGATGGATCATGCTTCCCGCCGTACTCGTACATCTAGTGCGGCCGAGCTGCCACGAACCAGCGCCACTAAGCCGTTAGCAGCTTGTAGAGGTTGATCGGAATCAACCCCTGGTCCTTCAGCTTCTGGATTTGGTCCATCATTTCCGCGACGGCCATCCGCTGATCTTCAGGAAGCTTCTTCGGCCCCAGCCGGCGAGGCTCACTCCTCTCGGCGATGAATTCGGGAAGAGCCACCTCGCTGGAGGGAGTGGCCTCTTTGACGTAGAACCAACTCTTCTTCCACTGCTGGCGCCTTCTTCGCAGGAGCTTGACGGTTGGCCTTGGGCTTCAGCTGGAATGTGACGCCACCTGCGACCAACATCAAGCCACCGGACGCCTCGCGCCCGATGCGGTCGTGGAAGAGTTCCAGCCATAGCGGGAAATACGGCCTACAGCCAAGGTAGCATTCGTAGAAGGCGACGAAGATCGCCAGCTCCTCGATGCTGTGTGGACCAAGATCTGATGGCTTGATCGGATAGTACGCGAAGAAGCGGCTGAAAAAGAGTGAGGTAGGGAATCCTGCACTCTCAAGATGACTGGAAGCAGATGAATTCACGGTCGCGTTCGCTCGGTCTCGGAGGAGGGGGAACCCGTTCCCTTTATGAGTACTCCCGATCCTCAAAAGATTTAAGCTGGCTGTGGTACACTTGGATTTCCCCATGAGCCTTTGGGAGGCGCTTATCGGGTAGGATGTGGAATCGCATCGACGCGGAAAGGACAAGATGTAAGAATGTAGGTGGTGAGATTGAGACAAGAAGAACGAATGCGAAGAATGAAGAATGCGAAGAAGGTTCGCAGAGCTGAACCATCACTCCCTTATATGGGAACGCCTCCGCCAAAATCGATAGCTGTTATCACGGTAATTGCGCCGGTTACCGCTGGAAATTCCAATGTATAGTTCGACCAGATCCGACGACCACCTTTTTATTTCACCCGCTACCAGCTTTTTTCCACTCGCCAAGACAATGACTTGGCAGCAATAACGTTCATTGGGACGGCGAATGGAAACATGGGGAAATTCCCCTTGGTTCTAATGGAGTCCATCGCCGACTCGACTGGACGCCCAAATTGGGCTCGCCATTCAACGCCAAAGGACGCTTACGCCTGCGATCAACAATGGCCTCGAGCACTACCGATGGGGATATGTCAAGGGGTATGCCCAGCAGACGCTCGACAATAAGGGTCATGCGAAAGACGGTACCAAAGACGGACGACTACGGAAGGAAAGGCTCACGATCGCGATGGAGGCCTGTGAGCGTAATAAGCCCAATGGATTAGGTCAAAGCCCAATCCTTATCTTGTTCGTTGTACCTTGTAAACCCTAGAGGTGCTTCATATATAAATCTCCTAGGGTACCCTAGAGACTCAATGCCCATCATACACCCCTCAAGCGACTCGCACTTTAGTCGCCAAGCTCGCCACCCCGTAACTCGCTTCCAATAATCTAATCTAGCAAGAGGTCTTTATTCTCCGGGCTGAACCTGGGTAAACCCATGTGCATCCGCCCATCTCGCACCGCAGATGGTCGCCAACTCTTCCTCACGAACACTCAATCGCCGCCATAAATGACCGCCGTGGCCATTTCATTTATAACTAAGATTACTTCGTATGATGTTATAGCAATATAAACATAATGACTTTGATCATAATGCTATACTTCGGATGAATGTTCATCACATCATTTCACAAATGCTGTGACCTCGTTATTAACAACATCCAATGTCCATGATCAGGAAACTTTGATCATCTTGTTAATCAACGAGCTAGTCTATAAGAGAGGCATAACTAGGAACCCTTTTTGTTTATTAAACACACATGTATTAACGTTTCCTATCAATACAAATATAGCATGCAAAATAAACATCTATCATATACAAGGAATACATAATAACAACTTTATTATTGCCTCTCGTGGCATATTTCCTTCAGTCTCCTATTTGCAATAGAGACAATAATCTAGTTTACATAGTGATAAATCTAACACCCATGGAGTTCTGGTGTTGATCATGTTTTTCCCTAGGGAGAACTTTAGTCAATGGATATGCTATATTTATGTCCGTGTGTACTTTACAAATCTTTATATCTCCATCCTTGACATACTCGCAGATGGAGTGAAACCGGCAATTAATATGCTTGGAATTCTTGTGAGACCTTGGTTCCTTGGTGTTGGCTATGGCTCCATTGTTGTCACAATAGATCACCATTGGGTCCAATGCACTAGGAACCACACCTAGTTCCGCTATGAACTCCTTCATCCAAACCACTTCAAGGCCGCTTCTCAAGCAAAGAATATATTCGCCTCCGCTGATCCAGCCACCACAAAGTTGTTTGGAACCTCCAACTAACTGCCGCTCGCTCAAGAGAAATACGATCCGGATTGAGACTTAGAGTCATCCGGATCGGTGCCAAAGCTAGCATCGACATAACACTTAGCGACTATCTCTTTCACCTCATAACAAGAAACATATCCTTAGTTCTTTCTAAAGTACTTAAGGATATCTTTGACCGCTATCCAAAGGTTTTCAACTCGATCAGATTGGTACCGCTAGTCAAACTAATAGCATGTGCCACATCTCGCCTTGTACATAGCATGGCGACATTATAGAGCCTATGGCTGAGGCATAGGGATCTTATCCATTATCTCTTTTCTTCCAATCAGAAGTTTGACTTTGAGTCTTACTCAATGTCTTGCCTTGCAACATAGGTAAGAACTCCTTCTTCCGCCCATATTAAACTTCTTTAATATCTTATCAAGGTATGTACTGTGATAGCCCAATTAGGCGCCTTTGATCTATCTCTATAGATTTTAATGCCTAATATATATGAAGCTTCACCAAGGTCCTTCATCGTAAATTTGCTGTTTAGATAACTTTTAACACTGTTTAAAAGATCTATATCTTTTCCAGTTAATAATATGTCATCCACATATAATATCATAAATGCCACATTGGTCCCACTCACTTTCTTGTAAATACAAGCCTTCCATAAGTTTGACAAATCCAAACTCTTTGATCACCTCATCAAAGCGGAGATTCCAACTCTGGGATGCTTTCTTCTGTCCATAGATGGATCGCTGAAGCTTGCATACCTTATCAGCATCCTTAGGATCGACAAAACCCTTAGGTTATATCATATACAACTCTTCTTCAATATTACCATTGAGGAAAGCAGTTTTGACATCCATCTGCCATATTTCATAATCAAAATATGCAGCAATTGCTAACATAATCCTAACCGACTTTAGCATCGCTACGGGAGAGAATGTCTCATCGTAGTCAACTCCTTGAATTTGTCGAAACCCCTTTATGCATAAGTCGAGCTTTATAGATGGTCGATTACCATCAAGATCAGTTTTTCTTTTGAAAATCCATTTATTCTCAACGACCTTCGATCGTGAGGTAAGTCCATCAAGGTCCAAACCTGGTTTTCGCATGGATTCCATCTCGATTTCATGGCTTCTAGCCATTTGTTGGAATCAAGGCTCATAATCACTTTCATACGTCAGGTCATCTATTTCATCAATCATGAAATTCATAACAGATTGCCGATAGTTCAGAGTTGCACGTGTCCCGCTTGACCGCGAGGTTTGGTAGTGTCCTCTTCGGAGTTTCATGATCAATATCATTAGCTTTCTTCATTAGGTGAAGCCAACTCAAACAACTTCCGGCCGCGCTTACTCACCATTTCATGAAGAGAAGGTTCAATAACCTCTTCGAGTTCTACCTTCCGACTACTCACACCTTTCGTGAGAAACTCCTTCTCAAGAAACGATCCATTCTTGGAAACAAAAACCTTGCCCTCGGATCTGTGATAGAAGGTATACTCAATCGTTTCCTTAGGGTATCCTATGAAGACGCATTTTTCCGCTTTGGGTTCGAGTTTATCTGGCTGAAGTTTATTCACATAAACATCGCATCCCCAAACTTTAAGAAATGACAGCTTATGTTTGTTTCCAAACCATACGGTGTCGTTTCAACGGATTTAGATGGTGCCCGATTTAAAGTTAATGCAAATGTTTCAGCATATAACCCCAAAATGACAAAGGGCAAGTCAATGAGATATCATAGATCAACCATATCCAATAAAGTACGACACGATGTTCACACACCATTACGTTGTGGTGTTCCTAAGAGCGTGAGTTGTGAAACTATTCCATAGTCTTTCATATGTGTGCTAAACTCAGAATAAGATACTCTCCTCCATGGTCGGACCGCAAAAATTTGATCTTTCTGTTACGATGATTTTCCACTTCATTCTAAAATTCCTTGAACTTTTCAAAAGTTTTAGACTTATGTTTCATCAAATAGATATACCCGTATCTACTCAAATCAACCGTGAAAGTAACAAAATAACGATATCCACCTTGCATTGACACACTCATTGGTCCACACACATCAGTATGTATGATTTCCTATAAACCTGTCGCCCGTTCCATTGAACCAGAAAACGGCGTTCTAGTCATCTTGCCCATAAGGCATGGCTCACATGTATCAAGTGATTCCAAAAGTCCATCAGAATGGAGTTTCTTCATGCGTTTAACTCTAATATGACCTAGACGTCAGTGCCACATATATGCGGATATATCATTATCAAGTTTAATCCTTTTAGCATCAACATTATGAATATGCGTAATACTACTATCGAGATCCAACAGAAATAAACCATTCAACACAGGTGCATGACCATAAAAGATATCATTCATATAAATTTAACAACCATTGTTTTCAGATTTAAAGGAATAACCACTTTGCATCAAACACGATCCGGATACAATGTTCATGATTAGTGCAGGCACCAAATAACAATTATTCAGATTTATAACTAATCCCGATGGCATATGGAGAGGCAGCGTTCCGACGGCGATCACATCAACTCTTGATCCATTGCCGACCCGCATCGTGACCTCATCCCTTGCTAGTTGTCGCTTGTTCCGCAGCCCCTGAATCGAGTTACATATATTAACAACCGATCCCGTATCAAATACCAAGGTGCGACTGTGAGTACTAGTCAAGTACACATCAATAACATGTATATCACATATACCTTTGTTTGCCTTGCCGGCCTTCTTGTCCGCCAAATACTTGGGGCAGTTGTGCTTCCAATGGCCAGTCCCCTTGCAATAGTAGCACTCGGTATCAGACTTAGGGCCAGCTTGGGATTTCTTTTCAGGTGCGGCAACAGATTTGCCGCCCTTCTTTCCCTTCTGCTTGCCTTTCTTGTCCTTCTTGAAACCGATGGTCTTATTGATCATCAACACTTGATGTTCTTTCCTAATCTCCACTTCTGCAGCCTTAAGCATCGATGTAAGTTCGAAGAGACTTCTTCATGCCCCGCATATTATAGTTCATCACGAAGCTCTTGTAGCTAGGTGGCAGAGATTGGAGAACACGATGTATGCCTAAGTCAATGGGAATCGTTATTCCCAAGGACACAAGCTTATCAGCGTACCCAAACATTTTGAGTACGTGCTCACTAACGGAGCTGTTCTCCTCCATCATGCAGCTAAAGAACTTTTCAGAAGCATTATAACTCTCTACGGCGGCATGGGTATCGAAAATCATTTTCAATTATCCCATGGTATCAAAGGCATTGCCATTTTTGAAACGCTTTCGAAGTTCTGGCTCTAGCCCATACCGTATGCTGCAATGAACTAAGTTATGGTCCTCCTGACGAGTTATATAGACATTCTTTTCCTTGTCAGGCATCGAGCTGGTGGAAGCCTAGCGGCGCCTCTAGCACATATTGCTTTTGTGCAGCAGTGAGGAGAATCCTCAAATTCATAGCCCAGTTGGTGAAGTTGCTACCATTCACAACAAGTTTCTCTTTCTCCATGAACACATTGAAATTAAAAGCAGGTGGTGTCATCTACAACAGAATTTGTAAAATTTATTTAGACTAAGTTTATGATAGATTGAGTTCAACTAATCCAAATTACTAATGAACTCCCACTTAAAAACGACATCCCTCGTGTCCTTTTGGTGATTACATGAACCAAATCCACTACACCAAGTCCGATCATCACGTGAGTCAGTGTAGCTTCAAAGGCAAGCATCTATATGGGCATCATATCAACTATATGACTCATGCTTAACCTTTAGGTCCGTGTTCCGAGGCCATGTTTGTACATGCTAGGCTCGCCAAGTAAGAACCTTAGTATTCGCGTGTGTAAAACTGTCTTACACCCGTTGTATGAAAGCGTAGAGTCGAGTACACCCGATCATCACGTGATGTCTCGAAACACGATCCATAGAACGGTGCATAATTAAGGAAGAACACATTTTATCTTGATATCTAAATGAGGGATCATCTTACAATGCTACCAAAAGCGCCAAACTAGCAATATAAGATGCTAACATCTAATGTGTAAAGTGAGATGATATGGTCCATGCATTTGATCTCTATCATTTGCATCGTGGTATGATCTCTATCAATCCTTTGTGTAAGGCTCAGATCTATGGAACTTACATCGCTAAGTGTGTTGTAAGATTATCTATCATACATCTACTTACAACAATAACATATCAAGACACTAGCCCAACAACGATCTAAACTAGACGTCTCTAATTTATCAATTGCAAGTTTTACGTGGCTTAGGGCTTTCGGATATAGAACCGGTCTTAACTACAAACATAAACCACAACGAGGATAACCAAGTTATTAGCAACTCGTTGTAAATCAGATATTAACTATAGTAGGAGAGACAGACTGCTAGCCACTTATGCAAAACTAGTTGCATGTCGTGGAACCGTCTCATGTGCGATGACATGTAAGGTTGGTCCGGCCGCCATCCCACTATGCCACCAATATCCAAAATACATAGAAGATGCAATAACATGATCATCATCGCCCACATATAAACATATGTGTACTACCCATGCAAAGCGCCACGATAGATTGGGCCTGATGCCATCAAGGTTTGCAACATAGAAAACAAAAATTTCCTATGATGAGAACTATACGCCAAGATCTATCTACTAGATACAGAGCAATGGGTGGATATACATCCATGGAGAACTTACCTCAAGACAACAGAGTTTTGTTAACGAGTTGGAACTCAGAGATGATGTAGTCGTGATGCTTGCCGATTCAAGATCGCAGGAAGTCCGAGCGCCGCAAATCAGCAGCGCATCCGCCCTTCGCACACACGCTCAAGCCATCGACAACCTCCACCTCCTCGCCCAGTAATCAGCGGAAGCAAAGAACTCCTTCCGCATTTAAGGCCATCACAACATGTATCTCGCTAATCCGAGACCATGGGGAATATCTAGAGGGGAGAGATCCTTCACGAGGAGGTGTGCTTAGAGAGAGGAGGGCGCTTTTATAGGAGAGGGGATCCTCCCTACCATGGTCATGCCATGAGGGTGCCCCACCTCTTCCTCATTCATGTGGTGGAAGCTCCACCACATCAATTTTGACTCCACTCAAAATTTCATTTCACATGCATTAAATTTCCACCAAATTTAATGCAACTCTCAATTAATAAAACTCTTTTATTTATTTTATTCAGAATTTTGTTAATTACTTTAATTAACAAACATTCACATAAAACCCCTTGCAACATTTCAATATCACATGCGTAACCACTTTCGCAATTTCACCCGAAATAATTCGTTTCTATCAAACAATTCTCGCGCTTCAGCCCTTTCGCTTCCAAAAACATATGTGCTCCTAAATGGTGTCCGCAACCCTTATGTGTCACCCTACGGTTCGCAAATAATGCAGACATGATTGAGACCTCTCGTATCAATAATCAAGCGGGCCCGAGATCCATAACGACTCGCACATTCAACGATGACTTCTATGATCGTGAGAACCTTTAACGCTAGTAACTTAATCCCTTTGTCTCATGATATAATACATCTCTGAGATTCGATCATCGGTATCCAAATACCTAGTTTGATCTCGTTACCGACATGCACTCTTTTCTTGTTCCCGTGATATAACATTCTAGTGATCACATCACTTGCTTGGAAGCTATCTTAATGCGATATCACCGAGAGGGCCCAGAGTATATCTATCCGTCACCGGGATTGACAAATTCCACCCTTGATCCATGAGCCTCAACATAACACCTTCATAGCACTGAACCCACCTTTATAGTCACCCTGTTATGGTGTGATGTTTGATGTTATCAAGATACTCTTCCGGTGTTAGCAATTAACATGATCTCATGGTCTAAGGACTAAGATTACTTCGTATGATGTTATAGCAATATAAACATAATGACTTTGATCGTAATGCTATACTTCGGATGAATGTTCATCACATCATTTCACAAATGCTGTGACCTCGTTATTAACAACAACCAATGTCCATGATCAGGAAACTTTGATCATCTTGTTAATCAACGAGCTAGTCTATAAGAGAGGCATAACTAGGAACCCTTTTTGTTTATTAAACACACATGTATTGACGTTTCCTATCAATACAGTTATAGCATGCAATATAAGCATCTATCATATACAAGGAATACATAATAACAACTTTATTATTGCCTCGTGGCATATTTCCTTCAGTTTAGACACGGTTCAAGAACAAGGTCTGCGGTCAATGGCGTGAGGAGCTATTTTTTATATCGGTCTCGGTAAGTAGTACGAGCTAAGTCCGTGCATCTATTTAATTCTAGTTTATGTGCATTTATCATGCTAGAGTTATTATTTGATTGAATTCTATTCTTGTAAAGTGCGTGAGGCAGCCACGGGGGACTAATCTATGTGGATTCTACGTGTGCGAGTTCATTCGCATCACTACTGAGAAGCCCTTGCAAACTGTTCGAGTAAGTAAACAATATATTCACCATTTATTTTTATTATAAAAAGTTGTGTTGAGTCTAATTCATACTATCTCCTTCTTTATAGTTGGACGCGATATGCGGGACAAGCTCCTACCAGGACCGCCTACTAGCAATCCAAGAGGAATTTGCTGGATTTTTGTCGACGAGGTCATAGACCCATACGGAGAATACTCTCTAGATAGACCCTAGAGCATCCATGTAATAATCTCCATGTAATCAAATAGACAGGCTCTGGACCCGATTGGGAGTCCATGTAATGATCGACCTTCCATGCATGTATGCTTGTAAGGGAAATTATATTATATATATGCATCAATGTGTACAAGTACTGTGTAGTAGCGTTCTGTATGTATAAAAAACTTGTTTCTAATGAAAACACAGAATGAAAAATAATTGAACACAAAACCCAAAATGAAAAGAAAAACAAACCCTTAAACCTCATCTCGTCATGCAGCCAATGGCTAAACGCTGTCATGGTGGAACCTTTAGTCCCGGTTCGTGTTACGAACTGGGACTAAATGTCCTCCAGCCTAAGCGGCTCAAGGCCACGTAGGACCTCTAGTTCGTTCAGAATAGAACCGGACTAAAGGCAGGACCTTTAGTACCGCTTTGGCAGTTCCGGTTCGCAATCCAGAACTAGAGGTCTTTACTAACCGGGATTAATGGCATGGTTTCTACTAGTGTAAAATTGAACGAGTGTGTAGTACATTCAGATATTTAGCTAGCTACCTGCATCTTTGATCGGTGAGATATTTCACTTGGTTGTGCACGTAGGCAAACACATGGCATTGGTCCAAGCAATGATGAGCTTACTGAGGTGCATGCAAGAGTGTACGTGGAAACTTTCCAACACACGGGAAGGTTACGCGTCTCACTAACAAGATACATTTGTAATTAGCAGTGTAGAGAAAAGAAAAAATAGCAGTCGGCAAAGCGGTAGATATTCTACGGTCTACTTAAGCGGTGAACCAGAGCTTTTCTCTCTGTGGCCTATATAAGGGTTGGGGGTGTGGCAAACCTCACACATCACAGTGGAGTACCACAGCTATCACTAGTCACATTCCTAAGCGTGAGAAGAGGAGATAGTAATCTGGTTCAGGGTAGAGAGTAGTAGGAGAAGGCAAGCACATGTCTCATCTCTCTCTATAAAAGCCTGCCTAGTTCATTTTCCCTATGTCTACTCGGTAATATTGCCTTTATATACATGTACTACTAGCTTCTATGATTCATGCACGTTGATGGTATCACATGCATGGTTATGTCGGGATGCTTGCTCTACTCTATTCAACTCACTCGTAAATCTTTAGGCATTTCTACATTTTCGACTTCCTAGCTCACGTGTGCAGTGGTACTACTTGGTCTAGTACTATTTTCATTGCTAGTCTATGATCTGTGGTAGTACATGCATGCATCGGCTATGAGGATTACTACTAGTCAATTCCATGTACCCTAGCAGTTGCTAATTATTGTTCTACACTTTTCTTTGATTCTGTACTCCATCAGGTAAAGAAATCTTTTGTGCTACTCTCAGCAAGTTAGGCTTAAGTCTAGCTCAATCTGGTGGAATTACTAGAGGCCATGTTTTGGAGAAAAAAGCTAGAGAATATCCAAAAAAATCTTGTGATTTCTTTCTTGTTGATTAGCTATTAGTTTTCTTCTAAAAAATCTTGTTTGACATTGCACCGGTCAAAGTATAGGTATGGGACTATCTGGGTTATCCGCTACAGGGACGGCCTATGTCCGGAACGTGTCGGCGGTGGATCCGTAGGAGCGGACGATACTAGTATGTCAAAGTGTCCGGGTTTTAGTGGGTAAAGAACACTACTCGTCTAGCGCCTATGTGGTTCTGGTCGGGACTTTCGGCGTCGGAGTACCCCTCTACAGAATATAAAAGTGTGAATATTCACCACTATGGCTGCCGGGTCGGGAAAGCTTGTTGTCGTGTGTGATATCAGTTATTTAGTCCTTTTCTCTTTCATTTAAATTCTTGTCAATCTACAATTATCTTTGTCTTTAATGAATTTCCAATACTCTTGTTTGTTGAACCAGTGCCATTTTACAATCTGGTGCATGTGTACTTGCAGAGTATGATTCCATACTCACTCTTGTTTTCTTTTCTTTTGCAGAAGTAGGTACTCTTAGAGATGATGGCATGGAGTAGGGTAGCAGTACGGGAAGGGGCTTGAATAAAAGAACTTTGCGTGTAACCAAATCTTTTGTACTGGCCAAATGATGAATAAAATGTCCCCTTGTTCTAGCTTTGTTGTCTTGTTTTTTCTCTTTATCCTAACATGTTTATAGTTGAAAAATTATAAATATGTGGCAGTTGTCAACTAGGCCTACTGTTGGGGCATGACAATACGCCTCGAAATACTTTTGAATGAGAATCCATGCGTGAGGCAAAAGGGAAGGTTGCAAACCTAATGCGGTATGAAGAATCTAAATGTGCTCAACGGGCAAAGGTAAAACTCATCTAAGAGGGTGGTAACAACACCAAATATTTTCACCTAATTGCAAACTACATGCATATGAGAAAAAAGATTTACCATCACAGGCCAAGATAATTTGAAAGTATATATTCCGGAATACTATAAAAAACTATTTAGAGCACCATCACCAAACAATGTGATGTTGCAAGAAATAATGACCCATGATATCACACAATTATCAGCAAAAGAGAAGGAGATCTTAGTAGCCGAATTCACCGAAAAGCAAGTGCATGACGCCATTATGCAAATGGAAAATAACAAAGCGCCGGGACCAGATGGGTTTCCCGCTGAGTTTTACCAAACATTTTGGAGCGTTTTAAAAGGCAATTTGATGGAAATGTATGCTGGCTTTCATAAGGGAGAGCTCCCGCTTTTTCAATTGAACTTTGGAACTATTATCCTACTGCCTAAGAAGGAAAATGTTGTTCAAATCCAGCAATATTGCCCTATTTGTTTGCTAAATGTCAATTTAAAGGTTTTCACTAAGGTGGGGACAAACCGAATAACAAAAATTGCTGAAACCATCATTAGACCGACGCAAATAACTTTCCTGCTAGGTAGACATATTCTAGAAGGAGTGGTAGTTCTACATGAAACCATTCATGAACTTTATAGGAAGAAAAATTGATGACGTTCCATTCAAGATTGATTTCGAAAAAGCTTATGATAAGGTTAAATGACCTTATCTACAACAAGTGCTTCGTATGAAAGGTTTTGATCCAAAATGGTGTGAATGGATAAATAATTGTGTGCACATAGGGAGTGTAGTGTATTCAAGTAAATGATGGCATAGGTCATTATTCTCAAACTCAAAAAGGGTTGCGGCAAGGGGACCCTTTTTCTCCTATTCTTTTCAATCTCATTGTAGACATGTTGGCTATTTTGATGGCTCGCGCAAAGGAAGATGAGGAAGTAGAGGGACTCATTCCTCATCTGGTTGAGAGTGGAGTTTCTATATTAAAATACGCTGATGATACTATTATTTCTATGGAGCATGATTTAGAGAAGGCTCTCAATATGAAACTCATCTTGTGTATTTTTGAACAACTTTCAGGTTTGAAAATAAACTTTCATAAGAGTGAAATATTCTGCTTTGGAAAGGCTAAAGAAAGTGAGGATGAATATAAAACTCTTTTTGGTGATGTGAGTCGGGTTAACTTCTATTTAGATACTTAGGAATTCCCATTCATTTTAGAAGACTAAAGAATGGGAGTGGAAACCCGTCAAGACCGCTTTTCAAAGAAAATTGAGTAGTTATATAGGAAAAATGTTATCCTATGGAGACCACTTAGTTTTGATTAATTCAGTTCTTACAAGTTTGATCATGTTTATGTTGTCCTTCCTAGAAATACCTAAAGGGGTAAGGAAGAGACTTGATTTATTTAGGTCGCGTTTCTTTTGGAAGAGTGATTGGCATAAAAAATTAAATATAGATTAACTAAGTGGGATATCATTTGTAGACCTAAAGGCCAGAGAGGATTGGGATCGGAGTTGAAGTTTTAGAAATAAAAAATTAATGTTACTTAGAAAGTGACTTTTTAAACTTCTTAATGCGAGGGGTATGACAAGAGTTGGTGTATAATATGTACCTTCATTCCAAAGGTTTATCTTAGGTTTCAGCAAAACCAACTGATTTTATGTTTTGGAGAGAACTAATGAACATCAAAGATGAGTTTTTTTAAAATAGACTCCTTTCATATTGGTAGCGGGGTGAATACTATATTCGGGAAGATATTTAGCTAGAAAATAAACCGTTATCTGAGCAATACCCATGTCTTTATAATACCACTCATCGAAAAGGTGTTACCGTAGTAGACATCATGTCAAGTACCGCTTTAAACGTAGATTTTTGTAGAGTCTTGACTGGAAACAACTGGAACTTTTGAAATCATATGCTGCAACGGCTGATGCAAGTTCAGCTAACCGACCAAAATGATATTTTAAATGGAGTCTAACTACTTCGGAGTCCTTCACGGTCAGGTCAATGTACCTTGATATGATCAACGGTCACACCATGTTTCTATGAAAATATATTTGGAAAATAAAGGTGCCATTTAAAATTAGAATTTTCTTGTGGTTCCTACAAAGAAAAGTTATCCTCAAAAAAGATAATCTTGCAAAGAGGAATTGGCAAGGTTGTATGAAATGTTGCTTCTGCAATCAAAATGAAACAATACAACATCTTTTCTTTGATTGTCCTTTTGCTAAAGTAGTGTGGAGAATTGTTCATTTTGCTTTCAATATTACTCCACCGTCAAATGTAACAAGCATTTTTGGTAATTGGTTTAATGGGGTTCAAAAGAAAGACAAAGCTCATATCTGAGTGGGTGTGTGCGCTTTATTATGGGTTATCTGGCATGTTTGTAATAACTTTATATTTAACAAATCAAGTTTTCCATTATTTTTGCAGGTTATTCCTCTAGTCACCCACTGGATCCATATGTGGTCCTTTCTCCTGCCTATGCAGCGCCAGGCCATGGTTTCTGGTCGCACGGGCTTAATACAACCAATACAGATGTTCTTTTGATAGAAGATTAACATGTTGATGCAAAGGCGCTGCATATTGTTAGTATTGTTTCGTTGGGTGATTTTTGTGTCCACGCTATGTGATCCGTGATTTGTAATAATATATAAATATGTCAAATAAAGTAATAAAAACCGTATGTATCAATTGATGCAGAGACCAGGTGCGACCCATTTCCAAAAAATGGATAAAAAACACACTTTTCCCTGAAAATGGAGACAAATTAAACCCCTTGGCTCTACCTCGATATTGGACACGCACACACGGTGGACAACTCTTCTGCTCGTCACAATTAACAAGTCTCGATCTCCTGATAACACAAGCACATGAAATGGACTGTAACCAAAACATAATCTCATATATGGGTCATGTACAAGTCGGAAGAGCATGTAATTTGCACATACAATCTCAAAAGAACAAATCAATCAAACAAAGAATTGTGAGCAGATAGCTATAAGAAAACTCCTACTCCTACTTACACGAGACACGAAACCATTAGCTAGCTCGAAACCAGCAACGTTCACATATATGCTTGCTCGCCGGCTTCCTATCTTATCTCTTGGTCCGTGTCCGCGCGCGTCGCAAATCGCACTGGTTATTTAATCCTTCTTCTGGTGGGCGGCCACGGGCACGGCCACTGGCGACAATAGCTCCCCGGAAACAGCGGGGGGCGAGGGCTCCCCGCCGAACGGCAGGTCAGAGAGCAGCGCGACCATGCGGCGGGCGCTGAGGGACCTCGACGTGCGGAGCTTGCTGAGGGTCTTGGTGCTGGAGAACACGGAGGGGGACTGGGCGAGGATGAGGTACACCAGCGCCTGCACCAGGACGAACAGCCCGACCTTGAGCAGCGCCCCGTGCTGGCTCGCCAGCATCTCGAACTCCATTATTGCCACGAGCTCCCGAGCTTTGGTCACACGATCGATTAAGTTAAGAGCCTAAGACTTCCGTCAGATTGATCTAGTAAGTTGCTTGTTGTGTTTGTGAGGACGGAAGATGTGGGCTGCACGCTTACATAACGGCGAGACGCCGGTTTGACCCCTTCCAGGGACAGGCAAAGATGCTTCGTCTTTGGTCGCCAACTTGCTCGGGTGGTTCGGCGAAAGGCAACGCCAGTCCCAACTCCAAACGGGGTTTGGATTGGATTGGATGAAAGCCGCTCCACTACCTGCTCGCTCACGTGTGCACACATATAATATTGTGTTTCGCAGCCCCTGCCGGCTGGCCGGTTCCAAGGCTATTCCACTAAGAGGAAGAAGACTAGAGTCAAAGACACACAAGAATCACACAAGAAATTGACACAAGAAGAAGCAGCTCTTTATTGATATCTCAGTTGAACGGTACGTACAATGATTGCTCCTGTATTTATAGACTACAGGGGGATAACGATACCCACATGGGCTAACCTAGCCTGGTAGAGGCCACACCGAATGGGCCCCTACCGGCCCAGTTTCCCAACACTCCCCCTGGGTATCTTATCCGTATATCCATGTCTTAAAACTCTGAAAAACCCAGTGGGAAAAAATATGGAGAAAAGTACATGGTATACCTCTTGTTATGTTGTACGAATTGCCTCATTAAAAATCTCACGTGAGAAACTTTCATAAAAACTCACTAAGGGAAAAAGAGTACAATTCACCTAACTGTAAAGTTAAGTACTCAATCATCGGGATCGAGATTTCAGCGATGAGTTTGTGAAGATTCTCCCCCTGAACCTTGCATCTCCCTCAGTCTCATCATGCCAATTCCACGAACACATCTCTCGAAAGAAGATGCTGGCAATGATTTAGTGAATAAATCAGCAAGATTTTCACATGACTTGGTGTGCAATACTTTTACTTCGTTCATCTTTTGCAATTCATGTGCATAGAAGAACTTGGGGTTTATATGCTTTGTAAGATTGCTCTTCACGTAACTGCCTGACTTGTGCAACACAAACAACATTATCTTCATAGATAATTGTTGGGGTTTGTACGGTGTTTAGCCCACATGACATCTGGATGTGGCTGACTACTCGTCGAAGCCATACACACTTCATGATGCTTCATATAATGCAATGATTTCCGAGTGATTCGTCGAAGTTGACACAAGAGTTTGCTTAGACGATTTCCAGGAAATCGCTGTTCCACCACAAAAGAAAACATATCCAATCAGGATTGGACAAAGTGGGTCCGAAGGTACCCAAAGATCTCGCATAGCTTACAACAGATAGGTCTTGGTTCTTTTGGTAAAACAATCTAAGGTCTTGGTCCCTTGTAGGTACCGAAAAATATCCTTAACGCCTTTCCAATGCCTTTTGGTAGGCTCAGAACTATACATAGCAAGTAGATTGACGCAATGCAATATCCGCCGTGTAATTTATGACTTACATGAGTGCTCCAACCGCATTTAAGTAGGGGAATTCGTCCTGCACTTCCTCCCTCTTCTTTAGGCCCGAACGGGTCCTTGTCTTGTCGCAGAGATCTTCCACCATCGGGTCTTAGAAGGGTATGCTTTGTCAAACCCAAATCGCTCCAACATCTTCCGGGTGTAGGCCGCGGTGCAATAGAATCCCAGGGGGAATGCTCGTTGTAGACCTAGGCAGAACTTGGTTTTGCCTAAATCTTTCATCTCGAATTCCGACATCAGGTAGGAACTCGCTTCCTCAATATCCTCAGGTGTACCGATTATATTCAAATCGTCCACATACACCGAGATAATACAGAAACCATCCTGAGATCTCCGTATAAAAACACATGGGCAATCTTCATTGCTCGTGTAGCCCTTCTGATGAAGGAAATCGCTTAAACGATTATACCACATCCTACCTGACTGTTTAAGTCCATACAGTGACTTCTTAAGATGAACACTGTATAAACCCATGTTTGCTTTATCCTGGTTCGGAACAGGGATACCTTCAGGTACTTTCATGTATATGTCTGAATCCAAGTTACCATATAGGTAAGCGGTGACAACATCCATAGGTTTCATTTTTAAGTCCATGTTTACTGCCATTGAGATCAAGTATCTAAAGGTAATTCCATCCATGACTAGGGAGTAAGTTTCCTCAAAGTCGACACCTGGTCGCTGAGTGAAACCTTGAGCAACAAGCCTTGCTTTGTACCTTACTACATTATTTTTGTTTCTCTTTCGAACAAAAACCCACTTATGGCCAATGTATGTAATGTGGGGAGGAGTTAGACAAACAGGCCCAAATACCTCTCTTTTGTTTAACGATAATAATTCAGTAGTGATTGCCTTCAGCCAATCTTTCCAATCTGACCTTTTCTTACAATCAGCGAGCGTGTTAGGCTCAGGGTCAAGATCTATGATCGAGGCAATTTTCTTGGCAAAATTATCGTCGATATTTGCCATGGCTCGGTTGTATGACTCACCCGAATTAACATAGTTAATGGCCATTTCGTCATGCAGTGCATCAGGCACATCCTCTTGCTCCACCGAATTTCCCAATCCGGGGGCTAGGTCCTTTAGTTTCCTCGATGTGTGCGCACACAACTTCGCTTAGGTATTTGCGATGAAAATTCAAGTCCGGAATTTCGCATCAAACATCCGCATTTGTGCCAGTCTCAAGTGGCTCTCTTCGTGGGTAGACAGAATAAATCTCTTATCCTTTTCTTCGGCGCCCCGGTACTTGGGATTCGAGAAACCAGATTCCTCGTCCTCTTAGGCCTTAGGACGGGAGCGGGTATACCATCATTTTTCTTTGGTGTTTCAACCCTTTCCGGTGCATTGCGTGCAGGCACATGCGACTTTGTCACAGTCTTCAAATCAGTAAAATGATCAGGCAGTTGATTCGCTAAGGAGTGCAAATCTAGTATCTTTTGGACTTCTCGATTAGACTCAACAGTGCGCGGGTCATGAGCGTGGATCCCCGTGGCTTTCCACGTAATTTCGCGACTTTTGTCATCCAAGGGTTGATTACCTCCCCCCAAAGTCGGAAAAAGATCCTCGTCAAAAATGCAACAAGAACGGGTCGGTGACAGGCCCGTCATGGGGTCCAAGAACCTGATTATAGACACAGTCTCATAACCAACGTATATTCCCGACTTACGGAGTGGTCCCATTGTTGATTGCTGGGGTAGTGGTATAGGTACATATACCTGGCAACCGAACCTACGAAGGTGGGAAATTTTCGGTGCCGACCCTTGCGCAAGTTGGATAGGAGAGTGGATGTTGTAGGCTGATGGTCGAAAGTTGATGAGATTGGCAGCGTGTAACACCGCGTGACCCCAACATGTAGTTGGTAAATTACAACCCTGAAGAAGTGGTTGGGCAATAAATTTGATTCTTTTAATCAATGCCTCCGCAAGTCCATTTTGAGTGTGGACGTGTGGTACAGAGTGCTCAAGTTTGATTCATGTTGCCATGCAATAATCATCGAATGCCTTGGAAGTAAATTCTCCGGCATTGTCCATTTGAATAGACTTTAAACGATAATCAGGGAATTTATTCCGTATTTTAATGATCTGGGAGATCAACTTTGCAAAAGCATGGTTCCTTGTTGACAGCAGGCAAACATTGGACCATTTAGAGGAAGCATCAATGAGCACCATGAAGTACCGAAATGGCCCCGAGAGGGGTTGAATTGGACCACATATGTCCCCTTGTATACGTTCCAAGAACGCAGGGATTTCATCTTTCACCTTTAGGGGAGACGGTCTAATGATCAATTTCCCCGCATGCGGAGCACACAAAATCATCAGGATTCGGGAAATTCTTCACATTAAAATTATGACCATTCGAGTTGTTAATTATATTTCTCATCATCCGAAGACCGGGATGGCCTAACCTATCATGCCAAAGGCAGAATAGTTCAGAGCTTCTAAAGACAGTCTTAAGGGTATTGTAAATAGGTGGTGCTACTATCTTGGTGTAGTACAGCCCAGTAGCTAATGAAGGAAGTATTTCGACAACATGTTTACGATTTTCGTCACGCTTGGTAATGAGTAGGAACTCCTTTCCATTCTCATCATCATCGGTCTCAACATGGAAACCATTTGCGCGGATGTCTCTAAAACTCAAGAGAGTATGAGTCAATTCGCACAACAATGCTTCTTCAATGATCAAAGTTGTTCCATTCGGGAGTATGATAGTTGCTCTTCCGGAGCCAACTACATTCGGACCGCAGCCGGCGATCGTCATTATGTTACCGGGGTTTTTGGTAATAGACTCAAAGTACTTTGGTTCTCTCAAGATGTTATTTGTGGTGCCGCTATCAGCAAGGCACGTTTCCTCCATTTGGATGCCACACGCGTTCTAAAATATAGTGTCTAATTAATATAATGGAGCGAGGAAGATGCTACAACAAGTAAAAACACATAAACATCTCAGAACACAACCATCTCATATTAAATAATGGAATAAATGAATGAAAGGAATGTCATCCAATCGCCGAAAACAAATAAATGTTTTGCTCTCGTAGAGCTTACAACCATATCGAAAAGATTGTATCATATTATTGCCAAATGAAATTATGAAGTAAACAAAGAGGAGCTCAGATGGATTCTCAGAAGAAACCATCAATCTCACCGCTATCTCCAGCTCGCTGAGCTTCTCTTCAGCTATCATTGCCAAGCAGCGTAATGTCCAACTGGGCATGGGAGGGGCACGGCGCTCAACCTCCATGGGCACCGTATGCGTGTGGGAACCGCCAAGGTGCTGCCATGTGCACGCCTGTGCTACCACGGGCGCCAAGCAGTGCACGGCTGTTCGGCACCGTGGTGCCCCATCTCGACGAGGTGCGCCTCACGTGCCTTCTTGTTGGCCTTGAATGCGCCCACGTGCTTGGGGCCAAACACTGCTCGGAGAAGTGAGTCTTGGAGCCACAGGAAGGGCCTGGGCCTAGCCTCCCTTTCCCGCATTTTGTTGCTTGGTCGGGTTGGAGGAGTTAGCCCTTTTTTGCCCTTCTTGCCTCGCCTCTTGTGGATGGGCTTATGCACCTTGTAGGCGCCGCATTAGCTTCATGACTTGGGCCCTCGAAGGGTTGCGGAGAAGTTCTTTGAGAACATTGTCCTGCGCCGCCACTTGGAGCATTAATGAGCTGCATATTCAGAAATCCTTCCCGGTAGTTCCATGAGGACTGAATAGTGGAAGGGTGGAATATGGAGAGGGTCTTGTCTATCTTCGCTGATCAGTGGTAGTAGAGCCACACACCAAGAGTGGTACAACCAAAGGTAATGCGGAGTTGTACTCCCCCACAGTCTTGAAGTCCGCAAACCTCAGACGAATCCAATCCGCCTCCGCCTGTGGCTGAACGGTGTACTTAAGCCTAGAGAACCGCTTATTGAGGGTGGTCCAAAGGGCAGAAGCACTCCGTTCTGCCATGTACTCATTTTTAAGAGTCTCACATATGTGATGGCGGAGGAAATGCAGTGCTTTGGCATTATCCTCCGAGGTGGTGGTGCTTGGGGCCGTCTGGATCCCCGCACTCAGCGCACCCATAATGCATCGGCACTCAAGGACGATCTCCACGTCCGAGGCTCAAGTCAGGTAGTTCAGCCCATCCTGGGTCAGCGCCGGGAACTCACGGCTCAGAATTCCGGTCATCTGCAATTTATGCAAAGTGTGTAAGATTACAGCAGGTAATCAGTTGCATAAATGCGATAATCGATACAAGTATTCAAATATGATCACGTTCCAAAATTTAAATCGGAAATGGTACATGCTAACTATGGAATACAAAGAATTAAAGGCATAAAGTCATTTAATTACTGCAGTAAAACATAGTAAAAAACATGCACAAAGAGATGTTTATATTAGACGCGTTCTGGATGTGAAGAACGGCCTAAAAAAATTCGTGGCTATTTTCAGTAGTTCCTGCACGTTGTCCCCCTTTTTTTTCAACACAGCGGCAGCATGCCGAATTAGTCCCTCGCTGGAGCTCCCCGTGGGACGGCCCACCCCACACCGTTCCTGCCCGATGAACGGGGGAATAGAGCTACTGCTCTCGAGTGGGGCGGCGGCAGCGGCATCCGGCCGCGCCGGCGACGGGGAGAGGTGGCCGGTGGGTGTGGGGAGGCGGTGGCCGGTGGGCTCGGAGCAGCGGCGGCCAGCGGGCTCGCGGCGGCCGGCTAGGCGCGCGGCGGTGGGCTCGAACAGCGGCGATGCGACCGCCAGCGGCCATCATGGCGGTAGGGCGCTGGCGCTGACTGGCGGTTAGCGAAGGCTGGCTGGGCGCTGACGCGGCGGGCGGCGGCGCATGACGCAGCGGCGCGGCGGCGCACGGCGCTCGTGGCGGCATGCACACCGCAGCAGGGCGAAGCGGCGACGGCGCTGATGCGCAGCGGCGGCCGGCGGCTTGCGCGGGCGCAGACGGCCCAGCAGCGGCAGCACGCGACGACGACGACCAGCAGGGCGCGCGGCGGTGGTATGGCTGCTCAGCGGCGAGTGGTGGCCGGCGGCGCGCAGCGAAACCTGACGGTAGCGGCTGCCAGCGGGCACGGTGGCGGCGCGGCCAGCGGGCTTCGGGCGGCTGACGCGGCGCTTGTGACGAGCAGGCACCCCGTACGCAACGATCAGAGACAAAGGGAAAAAAAGGAAAAAAAATGCCCAGATTGAATCTGATCTAAGTTAATCGGCGCGATCTATACAGCTGGTGCTCGCGGCGGTACGGATTGGGTAGCTCTGTGTGTACCGTCTTTCTAAAGTATAGTCAACAAATCCCCAGATCCGAGAGTATCGACATTGGTCGGCGATAGCATGTCTGCTCGACTCTCGCGCGGAGAAATCCACACAGTAGATGGGATCTAAAATACGTGATGAACACAAAAATTGAAAAGAAATCGAACAACGAATCCATTTTTGCGGTCAATTTCGGATTACCTTCAACGAAAGCCTGCGTGATGCAGACTCGACGGTGGCTTGACGGAGGCTCGACGGAGAGACACGTGCTGATAACGTGTTTCGCAACCCTGCCGGCTGGCCGATCCCGAGGCTACTCCACTAAGAGGAAGAAGACTAGAGTCGAAGACACATAAGAATCACACAAGAAATTGACACAGAAAGAAGGAGCTCTTTATTGATATCTCTATTGAACAATACGTACAATGATTGCTCCTCTATTTATAGACTACAGGGAGATAACGATACCCACACGGGCTAACCTAGCCGGGTAGAGACCACACCTAATAGGCCCCTGCCGGCCCAGTTTCCAACATATTGATTCAGTTGCTATCACGGATGGCGGATGGCAAGGAGTTGCCTGCGTAAACGTAAACCACTGGATGTTTCTTGTTGTGTCGTGTTGCTGTTGTGTCGTGTTGCTGCCGGTCAAACCCAACAGTAAGGATCGGTCCCGCCTAAGATGGGCTTCTGTTCAAGGCCTCAAGTGACCACATTTTGCACGTGCATGCAACTAATTAGTGTTCTTTAAAACAAAGTCCAACAGAAGGGTACCGTGGGAAAAAAATCAAAATATAACCGAAAGCATTGGCTTATTCCATTAATCATGACAGAGAATTACAAAGTTTCAAACAAACATGTCAGGGCAACCCATGGCGCAAAACAAAAGCCTACACTCCCAGCAAAGTGCTAGCATCAGGACCGTACCAGAGAAAACGGAGGCCCCGTGCGAAACCGAAGAATTAGGCCCTCGACGTCACCATTGGCAATTAGGAATACATGATTTTTGTAGTAAATATATCATGTTGTGGTACAAATTTTATAGAATTGCATCCTATCAAAAAGCGATTATGGAATTCAAAAGTACTACATTGTTCAGCAGAAAACCTTCTAGCTGAAAAAAATCTTCAAATAATTTTTGATAAGAAACCTTCTCCAAAATATCATGTATCAAAAACAGAGCATGAAAGAAAGATGAGATTTAACAACCTTTGATTGATTTTGGAAGCAGTAGTCCGATTGCTCATCTTGTTCATGAATCAGCGTTCGGTGAAAAAGCACACGTCAGGGTCTTCAACTCCAATGGATGCACCTAGATCCCATGGGCGGCAGCAAGCAATAAGAGGATCAGAAGGAGAGAGAGATGAGATGAGAAATTAATAAGAAAAACACAAAATAAATAGATGGTAGACTAAGGTTGCAACCCGCAGCATATTTTTTATTACCTTTTAATGGCAACACCATATCTATCACAGGGAAATCAGGATTGAATTTATCTTGCTAGAAGCTACCATTGGAAGATGAACAGAAGAGCGCTTACACTAGAAGAGAAAGAGAATGGAGAAGAAAGAGAGAGAGGAGGTGTCGTGGTGGTGTCACGGCAGATGCCATGGATAGGCTAAAGATAGGGACTAAATGCACTAGGGAAATCCAGGGAGGGATAGTGTGGTGATTCCACACGCTGTAGCTTTATATCTGATTTACTTCCAAGGTTTACAAGTGCTCCTCGAGCTGTATTGGAGAGAGGAGGAAGAAGGAACTCTCTTACTCTCACCGCTAGCTAGCCCTCAGGAACCAAGTAAAATCTAGCCAATAGAGATCAACCCTTTCTACAGAGGCCCTAGCCCCCCATATAGGGGTGGCTAGGTCTCCAACTAGGACATACGTGGAGGCATATTTTAGAGAATATGCCTTCTCCCAAAATAGTAAGCCGACCGGGTCGTTTTTCCCCCGTGTCATCCATGCAGAGGCTACGTGAGCCTCTGCGGCGCCTGCGTCAGCCGACATTGGCGTCGTCACCTTTGTCGGCCACGCCTCGGTGGTCCTGTCTCTGTACGCTTCGCTCATGCTGTGCGTACCAGGGTTACCTTTGACCAGCGAGATACCTTCCTTCTCTTACAAGCTTGATATAACCCAGATCCTACATAGTTGAGTCGGCCACACCTGTTCCTGCATATAAGTTAGATACATCTTACCGAATTACGGCTTAAGTCGGTTGAGACCAAGTTAGGTGGACGTCCCCTGGTCCGGGTTACCCCGTGATTCGGCCTGCCTTGAGGTGACTCGGCCAGCATCCGCTTTGGCCTTGCCGAACCTCGGCTAACCTGGCCTTTATACCCCGGCGTGACCCTACCCGGGGGTATCCCCCCGACATTAGTCCCCGAAGCTGGTGCGGTCTTAGCTGCCTTGGCCGCTAAGGCCACAGCAGGTTCAATTTTACTGAGCATTGAGTTTCATTTCCGAGTTACCTCCTCATCTCGGATTCCATGGGTTTACTTTCCCTTGGCACATTCTAAGTTTTCACTTGCTGGCCGGGTTACCACATTCTCATTCAGGTCATTCTTCCTTCTCTCGTACGCTTCCCCACGTGGAGGCTAATCATCACATCGCCTCATTTTAAGGGCCAGCCACAGTAACCGCCGCAGTAATTGTCAGTTATCATTGTAGTGCACATCACATCGTGCCTGCCTCCTTGTTAACTGCATCATAACGTCACGTCATGGGATCCGCTGCGCCCTGTGGCCTTCCGTGTGGCTTGATGCTGATTGGTCAATCTGGTTTGTACACGGCCACACGATGTGGCCCGCCCGCAAACGCGATCCCACTACCTCACTGAGGGAGCGGTTAAATAGGGGAGGGGTGCGCCCCTTGGGTCCTTTCCCCATTTCCGCGCCCCTCTGCCCTTTCTTCTTCCTCGTCTTCTCCCGCGACAGCGCCGCCGCCACCGCGTTTGAGTAGCAGCGCCGCCGCCGCACTGCTTCCACACGCATCTACGTCGCCGCCGCCGCTGCGCACCTCCTCCGCCACGGGTCCTCGTCTGTCCAGGCCGCTGCCACCCTCCTCCGCTAGCGCCAGTGAGGGCAGCGACCTCGAGATGACAGAAGAAGAGCTCATCATCACCGAGCAGGAGATGGAAGAAGACGCTACGACGGCGGACCGCGGTGCGTGGGCTGGATCTTGGGTCTGCCAGGATGACCTGGATTGGCTCTACCGCACCAGGCGCATCCCCGCAGGCGTCACCGCACGCCTCACCTCCCGAACTTGCCCCCTCACCCAACCCGGGTGAGTATGTGGTGTTCCTGTCACATTTCCAGCGGGGATTTGGTTTACCAGTTAGCGATTTTTTCCATGACTGGTTGAACACCTACGAACTCCAGTCGCACCACCTTCCTACCAATGCCATCACATCTCTCTCTGCTTTCGCCTCCACGATCGAAGGCTATGCCGGATTATGGCCCACAAAGGAGCTATGGATCCGGTTCTTTGGCCTTCGTCAGAACGTAATTCCGAATGTTGATCTAGAGCCGGAGAACAAACAACTTACGCAGTTCGGCGCTGCGTCCATTTCTCCCCAGAGGTTCTCTGTCTTTCCCCGGGTTACCGGGCTAGACTCCTGCAAGGGATGGGCCCGGACTTTCTTTTATGTTCGGAACAACGGCACCGAAGACCTGATCTGGCTTCGCCCCTATACTCCGGGTCCTCCTAACCCGGAGTTGTGGGACGTTATCCCCAAGAAGCCCACAGTCTTGGCCAACCAGGTCAACAAAAGGTTCGTGGAGCTGAAGGAGCTTGGGTTGCACAACGAGGATGCCATGATCACATTCGTCTGCAACCGAATCTGCCCTCTCCAGAAACGCACTCATAAAGTGTGCCATATGAGCTGGGGTCGCGACCCCAACCGGACCTCGTCTTTCGAGTTGAGCAACACAGAGATCTATCGCCGGGTCAAGGCCCTCTTCACCACCCACAAGGACTTCTCCTCTGAGTGGATGTGGGGAATTGAGAACTATTGTCGAGATAGGCTTCGTCCCGTGGTAAGCTTCATGCCGCAAACTTTCTCTGAGTTAAATATTATGTCGGTCGCTGTTGTATTTTTAACTCTGTCGTCTTTTCTCTCTCTTAGCAATTCCTTCAGCAAACTATCGAGGATGGCACCGATCCCACCCTCAAATGGGCGCCTGACCAGGAGACCTCGGACGAGCAAGAACCGGATCAGGAGATGTTCCTTCCGATGATGGACGCAACCAAGCGACCCACCGGTAAACTCTCTTCCATTAGAGATTGGCCCGACGATGAAGATGACTCGGATGTTGAGGTGATGGAAGCATTTGACGCTGTCCCCCTTTCTTATGCTTTTTCGGCATCAGCTAACCCCGGTGGGCAGATCCATGAGGACCCTCCCCTTGCCGTGGGTGACCCTGTTCCGGTTGCACCGAAGAAGAAGCGGGGAGCTGCATCAACTTCTTCCTACGGACCTTCTCAGCCAGCCAAAAGGCAAAAGAAGTCCGGGGACAAAATTGCCTCCAAGCCTGCAACCAAGGCCCTAGCACGAAGGGTTCGGAAGCCTAAGGAGCCCCTGACCTCGGATGCGTAAGCCTCTTTTCCCTCTGCCACTTACTTGTTCTTGCATTGTTATAGTTTCTCATCCGACACTGTTTGATTCGGCAGGGCCGCGATGGAGGTCCCCCAGAGTGGATCTAGCATTGCTTCGCCGCTCCAACACAGCCCTTCTCCCCCTCGTGGCGACGATTCATGCTCGCTGAGCCCTATTTCAGAGGGTTATGCGGCTCTCCGGGTTCCACTCCACCTCGTCAAGAGGGGGGCAACCTTGGAGCGGGGGAGACTGGCCCAGCCGAGGCAGCGGCATCCACTACTTCGGCTCCACCGCAACCAGCTACTACCGACACTACCTCAGCACCCCCATCGAAGAAGAAACCAGCACCAGCACCAGTACCAACTCTAGCACCAGCACCAACTCTAGCAGCAAGAGCAACAGCAGCAGCGCCAAGCCCCTCCGCCTTGACCGAGACTTCTCAGTCTCGGCGAGAAAGTACCCAGGCAGCTCCCAAGGGTAAATCTGCTGCAACCACTTCCTCCTCTCAGCAGCCCAAGGGCAAAAAGGCCCCTGACGCCACCCGGGCAGCGTTCGTCGAGGCTGGACAGCGCACTCTCGCGTCCATGATTTCTAGGAAGCCTCCAGCACTGAAGGACGCCCCTGCCGAGCCAGCTGATGCGCAGCAACTTGTTTTGCACACCAGTCGGGCCCTTGCCCTGGTTGAGAGGAGGGAGGCGCATGCGAAGGGTTTAGTGGCGCCCCATATGCTCAGCGGCGAGCGATACCCTCCGACCTTGATTAAATTTGTCAATAATTGGAACAAGGCGGAGTTCGTCCACAACGACGATCTCCTGGAGAAGTTCGGTCCCACTGAATTTTCCGCTCAAATGAACACAGCCGCTAAGGCAATTAACCTCGCGGGTCGGATGATGGAGGTATGTTACTTCCCCTTTTCCTTAGCATGTTGTAGATATTAGTGATATAACCATTACTCCCCGAGCCTCCGGGGGAGTAACTTGTTACTCGGCCGGATGCTCCTTAGAAAACTAACGTAGCTCCTTGATAACTTCAAATATGCACACACATAGAGCCGGGTTAAGTTCCACTTGGCCCGGATCTTGTACACTTTGAATATGCACACACCTAGAGCCCGGTTAAGTTCCACTTGGCCCGGACTTTGTACACTTCGAATATGCACACACCTAGAGCCGGGTTAAGTTCCACTTGGCCCGGATTTTGTACACTTCGAATATGCACACACCTAGAGCCAGGTTAAGTTCCACTTGGCCTGGATTTTGTACACTTCGAATATGCACACACCTAAAGCCGGATTAAGTTCCACTTGGCCCGGATTTTGTACACTTTGAATATGCACACACCTAGAGCCGGGTTAAGTTCCACTTGGCCTGGATTTTGTACACTTCGAATATGCACACACCTAGAGCTAGGTTAAGTTCCACTTGGCCCGGATCTTGTACACTTCGAATGTGCACACACCTAGAGCCGGGTTAAGTTCCACTTGGCCCGGATCTTGTACACTTCGAATATGCACACACCTAGAGCCGGGTTAAGTTCCACTTGGCCCGGATTTTGTACACTTCGAATATGCACACACCTAGAGCCGGGTTAAGTTCCACTTGGCCCGGATTTTGTACACTTCGAATATGCACAAGGCTAAGTTGTATTTTTGTACTCTTTTCAGGTGACCACCAACCGCCGGAGCGCTGAGTTTCAGCGTCTCCTGGACACTCATAAGATGCTGCGTGCAAAGCATAATGCACTTCTCGCTGAACACGAGAAAAGGGGGTAAATTTCTTCCTTGACATTTCTCTGTTTTTCTTCATCTTTTTCTGCTGAGCTAACCCATCATTTGGTTTTCGCAGCTGGGGTGGAGGCTGAGAATACCCTCATGAGGAGGAGCTTGGACCAGATCAAGGGTAAGTTACTTTTGTGCGACCCTGCTATGCTTTCCATCTCCTTTCCTCCTTGGCTTGGCAAACATTCATACCTCGGCTCTGCCGGGTCAATAAACTATTTCAGCATCTCTTGAAGATAGTGTGCCCGTGTCTGATATGATGCTGCATTTTCTCGAACAAGCAGGAAAGCATCAGGCCGAGCTCAAAAAGAAAGATGATGAGCTTGCCCTCCTCTAGACCAAGGATGATGAGATTGCCAAGCTAAAGGCAAAAATGAAGAAATTGAAAGCAGAGCACCAAACCAAACTCCAGAAAGTTGGCCAGGACTATACTGAAGAGCGGGAGCGCCTCAATCTCCAGATCGCCAAGGGCCAGGATTTACTCAAGGAGGCCGACATCAAGCTTGAGTCGGCGAATGCTGAGCTTGTGCAACTCCGGGAGAGGCGTGAAAACTGCATCCATGAGCTGTCCCGGGTTCTCCTTCAACCGACATTGACCTTTCCGGGTCTGCTTCCTTTACTCATTCCACCTGTGCTATTTTTCAGATAAGTTCCCAGAGAGCGATGCTATTGCCTCCAAGGCTGTTACCAAGTTCCGGCAGCAGAGGGGTACTCCGTCTGGTCCTGGCTCCATCCCTCTTGACCTCGAAGATCTGATAGTCAGCTTATCTTCCCGAATTGAGACTATGAGGAACTATGGCAAGGATGTTATGGACGTGGTAATCCGGATCTTCAATGCCTTTTGGCCTGAATAAGATACTCCGGAGAATCTGTCTGTTCTCTTTGCCCGGCTTATGGACTGCGAGACTCAGCTCGATCTCTGGAGAGAATCTGCTGGGCGTGGCGGAGCTGAGATAGTTCTCCACTGCGTGCTCACGTGGTACGAGAAGATCGACCTCAACCTCCTCGCGCGCATGCGGACTAGATCAAAGTGGTCTACTGACCCGGATTGGGTGGCCCGGCGCAAGGCTTGCGCTCACAGCTTTATCCAATATGCCCCCATTCACCAGTGGAACGAAGGACTGAGCTTCCTAGATGTTGCCGATGACGAGAATGCTGAAAACATCGAAGATGGCTCGGATGAAGACGAAGATGACGAGGCTTCAAACGTTGAGGAGGGCGAAGATGACGCCGAACTTCCTCCTGCTGCCCCTTGATCAAAAAAACTTTTAAATTTCATCAGATCCCCGGTATGCCGGGTGCAGTTGTATCAAGTGCACAAGTGATATTTTGCTACTAAGTTTCTATGCTGGATTGACTTGGGCGTAGTCCCCGAGTTTCATTTTCTCGTTCTTCCAATCTTTTGGCTCGGCTCGCGTCTACCTTGGTTCAGTTTTATGACTTACGAGTCTGAGTTTTAAAAATTGTCTTAACAATACTTGGAAACTTTAGGATTAGCTCAAAATAATTCAGCATAATAAATTTCAAGTACATACAAGGTTAGGTCAAAAAACTAATGTCAGCTCGATTAAGTTCTTTTCCTTAGTCGTTTTTCATGTGCTACGCAATTCCAAACTTGTTCTCTTGCTTGCCATGAAGCCAATTCTTGTTGGACAGCAGCAAGTCGAAGAGTTGGGTTCTTGGTGCTCACACATTACTAATCCGGCCTAAGTAGAACAACTTACGCCAGCCGACGTATAAATAATAAATACAGAAGATGATAATCATTATTAAGGCAGTCCCCGAGTTACTTCTCGAGGCGCCAACACTTCATTGATAAGCTCATTGTCGGCATACATACCGACATATGAAAAGACTCGGATACATACACTTCTTTGCTAAGTGTAGAAAGGACGAAGTAGAGCTACATTCCATGGACGCTTAGATTCCTCGCCGGACCTGTCCGCCTTGTTATTTTCCTGTGGCTTTGCATCGATAAGATAATAAGAATCATTGTGCAATGCTTTGCTCACAATGAATGGCCCTTCCCATGGGGGGGGTAACTTGTGCATGCCAGCAGTACGTTGTACCAACCGGAGTACCAGATCGCCTTCCCGGAAAACTCGGGGGCTTACTTTTCGGCTATGATAGCGTCGGAGATTTTGCTGATATATGGCGGATCTGGACAATGCCAATTCTCTCGCTTCTTCCAGCAGATCAACATCATTTTGCCGGGCTTCTTGCACTTCGGCTTCTGTGTATTGGGTGACCCTAGGCGAGTCATGCTCTATGTTTGGTAATACTCGCCCCATATACCAGAAAGAATGGTGTATAGCCTGTTGATCGATTCGGAGTTGTTCTTAAACTCCACAGTATTGCTGGTAGTTCTTCTATCCAGCACCTCGCTGATCTTTGCAGCGGCTCAATGAGCCGGGGTTTTTATCCCGGATAATACTAATCTGTTGGATCTTTCCACTTGTCCGTTCGATGCGGGGTGGGCTACTGAGGCAACGTCCAGCCGGATCTTCTTATCTCAGCAGAAACACGCAAATGCTCCTTCCACAAAATTTGTGCCATTATCAGTTATGATACTGTGAGGATAACCGTATCTCAAGATGATGTCTTTGAGAAATGTCACGGCCGTAGCTCCATCACATTTTCTTATTGGCTTCACTTCAATCCACTTTGTAAATTTGTCCACCATGACCAAAATGTGAGTCATATTTCCCCTTGCTGGTTTAAACGGGTCAACCATGTCCAAACACCACACGGCAAATGGCCAGGTGATTGGTATGGTCTTAAGCTCCGACATTGGCATATGTGTCTTGGTAGCATACCTCTAACACCATTGCATTTTCTCACCAGATCTTCTGCTTGTTCTAAGGCACTTGGCCAGTAGAATCCATGCCGAAAAGGTTTTGCCACCAAGGCTCGGGACGAGGCATGATGCCCGCACTCCCCTTGATGTATATCTTGGAGGATGTCAAGCCCTTCTTCCGGGTCAACGCATCGCTGGAGGACATTGGTCACACTCCTTTTGTATAGCTCGGAATTGATGATTGTGTATGCCTTTGCTCTCCTCTGAGTTTGCCTTGATAGCACGTCCTCAGTGGGTAAAGTTCCATCTTTCAGGAATTGAAATATGGGTAGTGCCCAAACTGGTATTGCTCGCACAGGGAACACATCCTCATCAATTTCCATCTGATCCATCGGCATAACTTCAACCGGATCATGCTGAGTAGTCCCCGAGTCCTGCGAGGCAGTCCCCGGGTTCGCTGAGGCAGTCCCCGGGTCTCGCGCACCACCTCCCATGTCAATGTCCATGGGCACAGCTCTAGACTCCGGATCCTCCGGGACGTAGATTGAGTCGGTTTCTGGGGACGGTCTAATAGATGGTTTTCTGAGGTGCTCTAATGCTACACCCGGTGGGATTGCTTGTCGGGTTGATCCGAGCTTCGACAATACGTCGGCAGCGTTATTCTCCACTTGGGGTACATCGCGAAATTCGCATCCCTCAAAATAACCAGCTATTTTCTGCACATGGAATCTGTATAATGCCATGTTTGGATCAAGAGCGTCCCACAGCCCCGACACTTGCTGAACTACCAAATCCGAGTCGCCAAAGCATTGGATCCGACGTATCCCAATTTCTTTTGCCACTTTGAGCCCATGCACAAGTGCTTCATATTCAGCGACATTGTTCGACGCTGCGAAATGGATCTGTAGCACATACTTCAACTGGTCATTCTTTGGCGAGGTAAGAACAACTCCGGCGCCTAACCCGGTTTTTGTTTTTGACCCGTCAAAGTGCATCCTCCAGTAGTTTGGATCTGGTAATGGTGGTTCATATTGTACCTCGACCTAGTCCACAAAAAGTCCCTGACACGAGACTTGATTGCTTCTCTTCTGTCATATTGTGGCGCATAGGGAGCCAGTTCAATTGCCCATTTTGCAATCCTACCACTTCCATCTTTGTTACTCATTATCTCGGATATGGGAGCTTCACATATTACTTTGATGGGGTTCTCCTCAAAATAATGTTTTAGCTTCTTTGCCGATATATACACACCATACGCCACTTTCTGAAAGTGCGGATAATTTTGCTTTGATGCTGACAATACCTCGCTCAGATAATACACTAGCCTTTGCACTGACTTACCCTCTTCGTCGCGCTCTACCACAATTACTGCACTTACAACTCAGTTGGTTGCGGATATATAGAGCAACATTGGCTCCTTTGATAGTGGGGAGGCTAACACTGGTGCAGTCGCTAACATTTTCTTTAATTGTATAAAGGCTTCATTGGCCTGCGGCGTCCAAATGAACTTGTCCGACTTTTTCATGAGTTGATAGAGAGGCAAAGCCTTTTCTCCCAACCGACATACAAACCGACTTAACGATGCCAGGCAACCAGTGAACTTCTGGACATCGTTAAGACACTTCGGCAGTTCCATTCGTTCAATGGCCCGGATTTTAGTTGGATTAACTTCGATACCTTGGCTGGAGACAAGAAATCTGAGTAATTTTCCAGCCGGGACACCGAAGGTACATTTTTCTGGGTTAAGCTTCATCCGGAACCTTCTTAGGTTCGCGAACATCTGCCTGATATCGTCAAGGAGCGTTTTGCTTTCCTTGGTCTTGATAACCACATCATCCACATATACCTGTACATTTTGACCAATTTGGGCGTGCAAACATTTCTGCATACATCTTTGGTACGTTGTCCATGCATTACGTAAACCAAACGGCATGGTGCGATAGCAATAAGCCCCATATGGGGTGATAAATGCAGTCTTTATTTGATCATCCGGATTCAGAGGTATCTGGTGGAAACCAGAATATGCATCAATGAATGACAACAGTTCACATCCAGCAGTTGAGTCTATGACCTGATCTATCCTTGGCAGTGGAAATGGATCTTTTGGACACGCCTTGTTCAGGTTCGTGTAATCGATACACATACGCCAAACCACTGCCACATTCGGATCATCCTTCTTCTTCTCCACCAGCACCGGATTAGATAGCCAATCCGGGTAAAGAACTTCCATGATAAATCATGATGCTAGTAACCGAGCTATCTCATCTCCAATGACTTTTCTCCTATCCTCGGCGAAGCGGCGGAGAGGTTGCTTCACCGGCCTTGCTCCGGGTCTCACGTTCAAAGAGTGCTCGACTCGGAACACCTTGCAAGTCCTGTGTGGACCAAGAAAAAATATCCCGATTCTCACGGAGGAAGTTGACGAGCTCGCTTTCCTATTTATCATTTAACCCGACACCAATTGTTACGGTGCGCTCTGGGAACATATCATCAACATGCACTTTCTTGGTATCCTTTGTGGCTTGGAACGAAACGCTACCATGCGGATTACTCAACGCCGGCATATATTGCTGCACGGACTGAGCCAACGCCGCCTCCTGGATTTTTCTTTTCTCTTGCGCAATCACGGTGACTCGGCTAGGTTAGACCAGTGGCAAGACACTCAATGGAACGCCGAAATCTCCAGCAATGGTAATCACTCCATTTGGCCCGGCAACTTCATCTTGAGATAAGCGATGTGGTAGCTTGCCATGAACTTGTTCAGTGCTGGTCTTCCGAGTAACGCGTGATACACACTTTCCAAGTTCACCACTTCAAACTCCAAATTCTCAGTTCGGCAGTTATCTCTCGTGCCGAACAATACGTCAACCCGGACTTTGCCTATTGGCTCACAAGAAATACCTGGCACAATGCTATGGAAAGTTGTCCTCATAGCTTGAAGCATGTTCTCCGAGATACCCATTGTATCCGCATACATGATGTTAATGCTACGGCCATTGTCAATCAGTACCTTGGAGCCTTACATTGATGTTAGGCCCAATGAATGTCGGATCTAGCACTAGCGCATACGAACCAGGACTTGGCATAAGCTTGGGATGATCTTTGATGCTCCAGGTAATTTCCTGGTCCGACCAAGGCATATACCTCGTCACTGCTAGCATTACCGCATTGACCTCCATATGTCGGTGCTGCAAGATCTTTCTATCTATTTCCTCAGTGGTAAACACACAGTAACTCTGATGATGCTCCCTGTACTCATTCCTCCCCTCATTTTCGGGGTACCTCTGATCCGGCTGATGCTGGTCTTCCACTTGATGCACTACATCCCTTCTCTCATGGTTAACATACCTCGGCGGAGGGGGAGGCAACATTAGCTGTTGCGTATTCGCTCTGAAGAGCAATTGCTGCCGAGGTAACTCCTGCCGAGGTTGATCGTTCTGAGGTGCCTGAGCATTCCCCGAACCCCCTTGTTCTATCTTACGCATCCACTCACATTGCGTCGTTGTATGACCCGCTGGTTTACTCGGATTTGGCGTGTGAAACTTGCACGGCTAATCCAACATTGACTCATAAGTATACCTCGGACGATCCTTCTTTTCCTGCCACTGTTTCTTCTGCTCTGGTGTCCAAGTTTTCTTGCCATCATTTCTCGGTGTCCATTGTTGGCCCCTAGTTTTTTGACGTTGATTTCCCCCTGCTCTGGGCTGATCTTGATTTACAGCAGCAACTTGTTGCGAATTATACCGGTAATCCGGTATGTCATCTCTTCTTTTACCCCGGTAATCATTCCTCCAGGATGACCCGGCTCCATCTCTCTGGTAACACTCCTCATTTGACTCGTTTGACACGAGTCTAGGTTGAGTCGGATCACCCAAATCATACGAATTTGCAATCCGGATCGTCTCTGCCAATGTAGTTGGCATATCCCTTTGCAATCTTTGCCATAACATGCTCGCGTATCTGCATCCTTGCGCAAACCACGCTATGGCATGTGACTCTATCACACCCTCACACGAGTTTCTCACGGTACACCACCGGGTTAAAAACTCTCGGTCCGTCTCGTTCGGTCTCTGCTTACACATAGCTAGGGTCTGTGGCCTATTCGGCCTCTGATACGTACTCGAGAAATTGCTGATAAACATTTCCTCAAAATCGATCCAGCAGTTAATACTTCCGGGTGGCAAATTGTTTAGCCATACCCTTGCTGGCCCCTCCAACATCTGGGGTACGTATCTCACAGCCCATCTCAAGTTGCCTGTAGCAATTTTAACAGCTGTAGCATAGTTTATCAACCAATCTTTCGGTTTAGTACTGCCGCCATACGTCTTTGTGCCTCTAGGTAACTGGAAGTTGGGTACCGAAGGCTCCTTCATGATTCGGGGTCCAAAATAGGCAGGACCCGAGGGACCTTGACATTCAATCTGCTCCGACCTATACAGCCGATCCAGATTTAACCTGGCATCATCCGGCATCAAATCCCTGCTTCCCAATCTTGACCCTATCACATGATAGTCCGGCCTTGGGTATCTTGCGTTCACCATTTCCGAATCTCCATCGTTATACCGGTCTTGCTCTCGTGGAGCACCTCTCTGTTGCATACCTCGGCCGACACTTTGCTCTTGCCTTGGTATA
This sequence comes from Avena insularis, assembly GCA_023614405.1. Taxonomy (NCBI): domain Eukaryota; kingdom Viridiplantae; phylum Streptophyta; class Magnoliopsida; order Poales; family Poaceae; genus Avena; species Avena insularis. The sequence continues at coordinate 485,504,640 of CM042692.1, read as the reverse complement.
TTCCGCCGCTGCGGTTGTCCTGCCGAGTTGCGCTGTCCGGCATTGCCATTTACAGCGTTTCCTTGACCGGCATTGCCTTGGTCGCGGTTACCTCGGCCAGCTTCACCTCGGCTCACACTTCGTCGATCATCATTTCTCTGTACTTCTTTTGCTTTCCCTGCCCTTGTCGGGTCATATAGGACGATCTGTTTGTTTCTCCTAGCCGAGGTTACTACCTCTTCTCTCCTAGGACCACCATGAGGAGACGATGCAGCTCCAGCGGATTTCTCCGGGTTACCCATCGCCGAATGAATGATCTTGGAGGCCCCAGCTCTCTCCGGGTTAGCCCTGAGCAATTCCTCATTTTGCCTGTTCGCGATCCGAACCAACTCATTGACCCTATCTTGCTGTCTCTGACGGGCTTCACCCGTTAGACCCTCTAACTCGGACGCAGCTGCATCCGCTGCTCTGAGGTTTTTCGCCGGGGTACTATACTTCGGCAGCCCCACGGATAAACAATTCTCTGACTCCTCAATCCTAGTATCACCCTCTTTGTTCATTTTACTCATAAGATTTCTCTCCTTCACTTTTACAGCATCTACTTTATTTGCCTTTGCGTACTCACGCAGCGTCATGTTCAACGACTGCTGAGCCGCGGCTATCTTTTTCGCTCTCTCTAGAATTTTTTGTCTAGTTTCCTCTAGCTCGGCCTGTGCCTGAGCTGGATCTACCACTGCTGCTACCGGGTTTGCCAAGCTATCCATCGCTTCCCGCAGCACATTCTCAGGCCTCTCTAGTGGAGGACCTCTACCTTTCCTCGGTGCCTTAGGCGTTACCTCCGGATCTGGTGCCGGATCCTTGCTTGCGCCTGCACCAGGCGCAGTCATCATCACCTCAGCACGGTCCGGGGAGCGAGTGATACGCGCCCCGTGAACCACGCTAAGGGGTGGCTCCCCTGCCTCGACGACGTGCCGCGGATGAACGCACGACACATCGACAACAATGTAGACCTTGTGCGCGCCGAGCTTGACGAAGAGGCCATTGCGCGGAAGAGGGCGCGTGCCGAAGCAACCAGCGTCGTCGCTGACGAAACCCAGCGCTCCAATGCGCTGAACGAGCCCGGAGATGATGCGTTCGCCGGTGCCGATGAGGTTTCCCGTCCGGATCTTGACCCCTGCTAGCGCCGCTAGCCCCACGATGGGCGCCAACTGTCGTGGTGGTGTCACAGGGAAATCGGGATTGAATTTATCTTGCTAGAAGCTGCCATTGGAAGATGAACAGAAGAGCGCTTACACTAGAAGAGAAAGAGAATGGAGAAGAAAGAGAGAGAGGAGGGCATTAATGAGTTGGGCCCTCTAGGGTTAACTTCGGTTGCAAACTCCTAGACAGTTTTATACGGAGTATTATTTAATGCATCGAATAGTCTCAGTTTTTTTAGGAGGGCGATCTATTGCAAATCTTTAGTACTAAACATGATTAGCAGTACTAACTAGTAGTTTAGTATATAAATTGGAGGCCTCCTAATTTGGAGACCCGTGCGATTGAACACTTCGCACATGTGCCAGATACGGGGCAGGCTAGCATGCATCATCGTGCTCGGCATGGAGGAGAGATGTTTTTGAAGATCCTCACGTTCTTAAAATGGAGGATAACCCCGGCCTATGCATAGAATCGATGCATATCGGTAAGCGTAACCATATAAAAAGTAAATTGTGAAAAAACACTCTAGAATTGTGGCAAAGTTATAAACACTTTATGGAAGAACCACCACATTTGGGGCAATTTGGTGGGTCTTTGAAATCCTTGACCCAGTTGTGGTGTTTTTTTGCAATTTGTTCTAGATCTCCCAAAAATTATGACCATAGAAAGGATTCATTTTCTTCTCGAACCACGGCTAGAGGAGATGCATGTGGGTGGTGACAGAATCAGGTGAATTAACATCGATGACCATGGAAGAGGGAAGAATCTGATCAATGGGTCGATGTGACGGTTTGGGTGAAGGCAATGTTAGCAGAGATGACAAAGACAAGGTGAGACTTAGAAAAAAGACAATGGCGTAGTGGGGAATGCGTGTTAGGATTAGAGGATGAAGGAAAATAAAGAATCACGATATGTGAGTTTGAGGCTGGCAAAGCTCTTGCTGGCCATTGCATTCATGCACAAACAACCAAAAATATGACATCATCAAGATCCATTAGATTCAAATTTCCTAACGTTTAACTCTCAAACTATGTAGTTTGTTTACGCACAGCTTTGTCTCGTTGAGATCTTCGAATCTAGACCTCATATTAACATGTTAGCGACTTATATTTTTTAATTTCAAAGTTGCCGCTCGAAGATTTATAAAATTGTCATCATATTGGTTCTAAAGTCACCATTTGGTAATTTCAAATAAAATGAGTGGCAACCACACAGTTATCATACAAACGTGACATCTAGTTCTGAAGTCGTTGTCGACACAAAACCAATCAGAAAAAACAAGTTGTCAATCTCGAACGAATAGTTTGAGCTTTAAACTAATTTCATCAAGAAAATATAATCATGTTTCCCATGTATGCCTAGCTTTGCTCTTCCTATACGCTCATGCGTGCTTAGCAATAACTCATTGCAATTACGTGCATGCATATACATAAATTTCTCTTGAGAAAACAGCATAACGAGAAAGAAATCATAACAGGGGAACACAAGATTTAAAGTGGAAAACCTCTCCAACAAAGAGAGGGAAAAACCACGGATGCCAGACAGAAACTTCACTATAACGAGAAGTGTTTACAATCGCCGGGATCATCTTAGATGCGAATTATCCCAGCCGGCAGCATATAAGAGGTATATATAGCGGTGAAAACTTAAACCTTTAGTGATCCGTACCGCATTAAAAATATAGCAATCTTTGCTTATTTCGCAACTCCCCCGGTGGTGTCAAGGAAGATCATCGAGCTGCATTTTGATCTACTGGAGTCTTCGAAGTTCAAATCAAAAGACGAAGCTGTGTGCCTAGGAAAGAGAACATTCCAACTCGTTGCTGAGTCAACCCGGTCTTATCCAAAAAGCTTTTCAAACTAGGCCAATTCAAACACCAATCATCTAAGGCTGATGACATCACATGTGCAAAAGTACAGTTTTACTTTGTCTATAATGGAATCTCCTTTTCTCGTGGGAGACTTTGGGCAACACAATACTCCCTCCGTCTCAAAATAGGTGACATCGATTTGTCTAGATTCGTATGAATCTAAATATATTTTAGTATATAGATATATGTGAATTTAGATAAACTCAAGTCACTTATTTTGGGATGGAAGGATTAGTACTTTTCTTTCCTTTCTTCATTTTTTTTATTTTGAACTCATGTTGTTTTAAGCTGGTTGGTCTTGGTTTGTCGATCATTTGTTAGCGTTTGGTGCTACTCCCTCCATTTAAAAATATAAGATGTTTTAGCTTTCTGAAATGAATGTATCTAGACGACTTTTGTGTATAGATTCGGAGTGAACCTATACACAAAAGACATCTAGATACATTCTATTCATAAAGCTAAAATGTCTTATATTTCTGAACGGAGGGAGTAACTAAGAAGACTATTGTTTAAGTTACTACTTCCTCCAGTTCATAAATAGGTGATACTCTTGAATATCTCTAATAACTTGCTAATGGTGCGCTCGGGTAGGTTAAGTTCCTCTTTTCATGTTAGAATTTAATCGTCGATATTTTTTACTGGTATGTGATGTGCTCGTGAATAGTGGGTCACATGTGATGATTTTTTCAAACTCAAGATCTACCGGCTTAGTCTCTCGGACATGTTTATAGGGGTAGGGTGAGTGTATGTTCGTGTATATGAGCGTCTACATCTATATTCTATAAGAATCAAACTTTGACCGCTAGTGAACTTAATGTTCATATGTATAGATGTATTGTTGTAATGGAGAAAATTAGCGGAGACCAAGGGCTTCTAATTTTCTGTAGTACATAAGTCCGAGCACAAAAAGATGAATTATATACAAACATGAAAGAGTAAGTCAAAACAAGATGTCAAGGTGATTACAAAAGACGAGAATAAGGAGGAGAACCCCAAGCTCATGGATCGTAATCCCTCGTGGAGGATCGATGATGCTTCATTTCATGACTAAGTCCATAGATCGAGAAATACTCAAGTGTCCACTTTATCTCTTTTAGAGCAAGAACAATAATATAGTCGGCAGCAGGTTATATGCTTGTGCCAAATCATCTATAGCCATCGTAAATATGCATTGGTACAATAAACTGGTCATAGTGTAGGCTATATACAATAGTTAAACATTTAATTCTTGCATGGCATGTAAGACTCACTCCATTCTAACAGCCCACCTCTAGCACTCGATGTTGGCTATATGGCGGCTATAGCTTCTTGTTTCTCGTGCTACAGCCGGCTGTAGATGAAGAGGGCTTCCTTCTTTCCTCATTTCTCTATCATCCACCTAGACTTTTGCTGATGTGAAATAGCTTATAGCCAGCTGACTATGACTTATTATACTTGCTCTTACGAGGGTAAGATGGCCGTCAATAACGCCAGAGATAGAGCTATAGAGGTATTGATGGCCAGGACATGCTTTTTTCAATATTGGGAACCTTGCCAAGCAGTTGGAAGAAGGGCCAACAAGGGGGAAAAAAGCGAGCGGTTTGGTAGTTTGAGCGGTTTTCCTAGTGGGTTGCATGTGGCCTCACTATGGTTAGGAGAAATAACAAGCATCTATGTTTGGGTACCACTGATCAGACATCCCAGGTCAAGCTGGCCCAATTTGCTCGCTTACATTTTCTTTTTTCTTCCGGTCTGTTGCTAAAATTTGTTGTTTATGTCCCTTCTTTTGTTAATTTTGAAATTTCTGGTGAAGTATATAATGTTCGGATTTCAAAAAAAGAAATTGGAAAACATTCAGATTTTAATAAACGTTGATATTTGAAAATATTCAAATTTGAAAAAAGTTCTGATTTTGAAATAAGTCAGAATTTAAAAAGTTTTGTTTTGAAAAAAAGTTCACATTTGGAAAATGTTCCAATTTGAAAGTTGTTCAAATTTAGAGATATTCAGTTTTTTTAAGCAGAAACAGAAAATAGAAAAACAGAAAGAACCAAAGAGAAAACCACACAGGAATGTTCTGGGCCATTTTTCCCATTTCCGACGCCACAGCATGGGCGGAGCTTAGCGGACGTGAAACTGGATCAGCGCCCTAATCTTGCAGACTGGCTACCTGCTGCACGCTACCGGTCAGCGCCCTATTCTTGCAGACTGCAGTGCTTGCCTCTATCGAGGCTGGTTCTAATTACTATTTCATAACGATTGAGGTGTACTTGATGTCTCCGTCCAGATTAGGTAATTCGGAAATTTCGATATATTGATGCAAATTCTACCAAAGAAGAAGACCAACAGCCAAACAAACCTGTCATATTTAATCGATTCCAAAATTAGGCATGAAGATGCACTCCTAGTATAAAATTTGATTGGGCCGCGAAGAGCATGTCTCTAGCTAGTTATTGGCCATGTTGAGTTGTCTTTTGGACATTAGCAATGTTCTTTTCTTTGAAGAACCATATATCTCCTGATTTTTGCATAAAAAAATAATTTTATCATGAAATTGTCACTAATTATCTATTCTTATCTGTTGTATAACTTGGCCGTTTTAGTGCATATTTTTTGTTTTCTATGGAACTTGCCCTCTTGTGTTTTGTCCACACCCGCCCTACCTCACGGGGCGGCGTGCATCCGTCGGCGGCTTCACCTTTGCACTTGAGTCTTTCCTCTCCGCCTATGTGCGCTCACGTAACTCTTGGTAGAACCGTTCGAGCAATTTGGGCTTGCTAAGTAGCGATGGCAACAGACTCATTTTCCACGTTGGTGCGAAGAATGACCTGCCGCTCCCTCTCCATGAGGAGGGCGTTTTCCTCCTTGGCAGCCTCTGCAGGGAGATCTTTGTGCCACGCTCTTCCAAGTGTCGGTTGACAGCCTTGTAGAGATGGACGGTGTTTGCCCTCTTTCACTCGGTCGTGAAAGAGTTGAGGACGACCCACTGCAGCGGATCAACCGTTGGCCCGTCAAAGTAGTGAGTCCAGCGAGGAGGTGAAGTCGAAGTTCTTTTAGTCGTCATCGTTCGAGGAGTCCGCCGGCGGAGTTTGGTCCGACAGTGGGGAGTGTGGCGGCACCTTGGGCATGGGGGATCCTGGCCCAGCAGGTAGTCAGGCGCGAGGCGTAATAGCGGTGGGAAGCTTGGGGGCGAGAACGATGGAGGAGGCGAGCGAGGCGGGGCTAGGGTTTGAGTTGTGGATAGAGGATAGGCGACAGGGAGGTATTTATATGTCGGGTGCTATTGGATCGCATTAATGCTACCGCAGAGGGCGTAGACCGGATGCTTCGCCGGCCACTGCGACATTGCAGTGACGAGATGACTCTATGCGTCAGCCATTAGGCCGCCGTACGGAAGTTGGTCGCGACATAAATAAGGATAACCAACCGATGTACCAATAACAGGGCTAGCCCGTCAACGCCACGTCATCCCCGCGTGTTGTGTCTGGAGCGCTCTCGGCATCCCTTGTGGTGCTGGGATGTGCTCGGTGCGGCAGACACGCTTTTGGATCATGCCAAACCGAAAACGGCTTTAGGGCATGCAGCTAGACGTGTTTTTTGCCCAACATGTCCCAACTCCGTTGAGGTACGGTTTGTGGGACACGAGTGGAGATCTTCTAAGACCATGCACTATGGTGGACTATGACAATTCCGCTTGCCCAATCAGCTTTTTTTTTTTTTTTTGCTTTTGTTTATTTTTCTGCTTGGACAATTGACTCTTCATTTGCTCGCATGTTTACTTTAGAGTAAACTGCAACCAAGGTTCTAAAAGCTTGGAGGAAATCATATGCAGGTCATAAAAGTTTCAACATGTGTATCGAAGGTCTTAATTCTCAGTTAGTTATGCACTGCAGGTCCTAATTCTTAGTTAGTTGTGCACTGTAGGTCCTAATTCTCAGTTAGTTGTGCACTGCAGGTCCTAATTCTCAGCTACATCCCCGTCTACAGTGCACATGGATCTGAGGATTAGGACCTCCGGTACACAGGTTAAACCTTTTAGGACATGCATACGGTTTCCTCCAAACTTTTAGGATCCCCGGTGCATTTTACTCTTTACTTTTTATTTGCAAGAATGTTTTGTCATGTCCGTATTTTCCTTAATCTATTAAATCATCTCGCTTGGTGTGGCAAGAAAATTTCTCGAAACAGGCTTGCGCCTAGTTATATTAATATAGCAACTATGATTGATATCGCTGCTGGGCCAGACAGTACAACACACAAAATAAAAACAAAGGAAACGAAAAAAAGACAAACCAAAGCCGATAAAAGTGGCTCGACGAAAATTGGGGATGACCCACCACCGTCGCACCCTCCGGAGAATTTCCACCATGCACCTAGCGCTTGAAGGCGTCGGCGTAGCAGCACCTTCAGAAAGCGACGACAACGACGTTGCTGCCCGGACTATTGCTAGGGTTTCCTCCGATACGCTATGGGAGGTGGGAAAGAGATACACATGATGCCCTTCAGGAAGGACGACGACACCCGCAGGCATCTAGATGATTAGGATTTCACCCGACCCCTCAAAAAACCAATCTCGGATGCTTCGAATTGCTGCACCAAGCTGGTCGCCCACTAGCACACGGCCCCACGGTCTTGTAGTCACAATCGTCGTCTCACCATGACCCACGATGTGAGGCTAGTACGACCGAAAAGAAGAAACTTCAGTGGGGGTCAGCAGTACAGTAACATGCGGGAGGGAACTACCTCCACCGCCAGAGGGCGCCAGCCAACCGGATGTAGCAGCATGGGCAAAGCAGGCCCTTGCTTGCCCTACTGAGCCCTAGTGGACTCGTGAAGCCCCGTTGCCACAATATAGCAAGGGTGGCACCATCACCGCGAACCCTAACGCTAGTTCCTGCTTCTCCGTCCACCAGTGGATCCATCGCCACCACAGATTCCCGCTGCCAAGTAGTAGCATCGTCGCCACCTTGCTCACCCGGGCAAACTGGACCTTCGTCGATCTGAGGAAAACCACGACCTCGCACCTGCCGGGTAATAACCATCACCAAACCAGGACCACCGGTAGAATGAGGAGGTCCATGCGAACCAGCACCCATCATCACACAGTCGGCGAGAAAGGCAATCATGGCACCTCTGGACTGCTTGCAAGTGGGACCTACTGACACCCTCGGATCTAGGCCTTCACAGCACGGACACGCCTCCCGACCACATGGCTAGGGCTGGTGCGCAGCAACCTCCCGCTAGAGACAGGACATGGCTGCCAGAACCCTACAAGGCCCAGAGGGTCCTCACCAGCCCAGATCTGGCACCGACTACAACTCCTAGCCTCTCTTCTCGGGGAGCTCCAAACCTTTAGCCCCTGTCCTCCACCCCACTGACCTCTCAGCTAGGACCATCGCGCCCCAGTGGTTGCACCCTTCTTCCCGTCCTCTGCATCACGCCTAGAGACGTGCTGGAGATATGCCCAAGAGGCAATAATAAAAGTGGTTATTATTATATGTTTGTATTTATGATGAATGTTTACATCCCATGCTATAATTGTATTATAAGGAAACACTAATACATGTGTGTTTTGTAAACGTAAAAGAGTCCCTAGTAAGCCTCTTGTTGAACTAGCTTGTTGATCAATAGATGATCATGGTTTCCTGATTATGGACATTGGATGTCATTGATAACAAGGTTATATCATTAGGAGAATGATGTGATGGACACACACCCATAGTAAGTGTAGCATAAGATCAAGTCATTAAGTTCGTATTGCTACAAGCTTTCAAATGCATAGTAACCTAATCCTTCGACCATGAGGTTATGTTAATCACCATCACCGGATGGGTGCTTTGATGACATCAAACACCGCTTCGTAACTAGGTGGTTATAAAGGTGTCACTGGGTATTCTGAAAGTATGTGTTGAAGCGCATGGACCAAGATTGGGATTTGTCCATCCATATGACGGATAGATATGCTCTGGGCCCTCTCGGTGGACTGTCATCTAGTTAGCTTGCAAGCATGTGACTAGTTCTGAGGGATGACATATCATGGAGCGAGTAAAGAGTACTTATCGAGCGGTGAGGTAGAACTAGGTATGGAGATACCAATGATCAAACCTCGGATAAGTAGAGTATCGCGTGACAAAGGGAATTGGTTTTCGTATGTTAATGGTTCTATCGATCACGAAGTCATCGTTGAGTATGTGGGAGCCGTTATGGATCTCCAGGTCCCGCTGATGGTTATTGATCGGAGAGGTGTCTCCATCATGTCTGTATATTCATGAACCGTAGGGTGACACACTTAAGGTTCGATGCTGTTTAGGTAGATATGGAATGTGCATTAGAGACCGAATGTTGTTCGGAGTCTCGGATTGGATCTGGGACATCACGAGAAGATCCGAAATTGTCCGGAGAATGAGATTCATATAATGGAGATCATGTTTTAGGTTCGGAAATGTTCCGGAGTGTTTATATGGGGGTTCTAGAAGGTTTCGGAATGTTCTGGAAAGTTCCAGAAGGTTCCGTGGACTTTACTTGAAAACCAAGAAAGGAAAAGGGGAGACTTGGGGGGAAGGAAACTCTCCCCCTCCCTTGTCGTCGACCCTAGGAGGTGGGCCTAGGGTGGGAACCCTAGGCCGCACCCTCCCTCTATATAGAGGGGTGGGCGCCACCCCGTTGCCCTCCACTCTTGCCTAGCCGCCTCTCTCCTCCTCCTTCCTTCTGCTCGGGCTTAGGCGAAGCCTGCAGAATTCTCTACTCCACCACCACCACGCCCGTCGTCTTCTGGGATTCCGTGGAGAGATCTACTACCTCTGCTTTCATTTGGAGCAGGGAGAGGAAGGTCTGCATCGACTCACGCGTGTGACCGATCATGAGCGCTGCCGGAACGCGGCGCTGGAAGGATCGTCTACTCAATCTTGAGATCGGCAAGTGATCGTCTACATCAACCATGAGATCCGATCTCGCACAAGGCTTTCAGATCTACAAGGGTTAGTACAAATCTATCTCGTTGCACATGTCTAATAGATTAGATCTTGGCTTTTATCTAGATTAGATCTAGGTTTTGTTCGTTCTTGCGGTAGAATTTTTTTGTTTTCCATGCTACGAACCCATCATTGGTATCGAGCCGTGTCTATCGTAGATCTGTTGCTGAGTAGAACACAATGGTTTTGTGGTGTTGGTGCTCGTCAAAGTCTTTTTCTTTGTGTACTTTGCATCTTGCGGTATGGTGGGATGAAGCGGCTCGGGCTAACCTTACATGTCATTGCACATGAGACTTTCTCCACGCTTGACGTGTAACTTGCTTTGCACAAGTGGCTTTGCGGGTGTTTGTCTCTCTCACCATAGTATAGATCCAATTTACACTTTGCACTTGATAGCACTTGTATCAACATTGTGGTTCAGTTTCGTAGGTAAGATCCGTTCTTATTCGAAAGCCCCAAACCACGTAAAACATGCAAAGAAAATTAGAGGCGTCTAACTTGTTTTTGCAGGGGTTTTGTGATGTGATATGGCCATCATGTGATTGTGATTATATTTGATGTATGCAATGATCCTTGTTGTAATATGGCAACCGGCAGGAGCCTAATGGTTGTCTTTAATTCTGTTAAGACTTGCGTGTCTATTCATCTTGTAATAGCTTTATTCCAAGTAGTTGTAATAGTTGCTAGTGATGATGGACAACCATGAAGCGGTAACCGACCTTGATGCAATGCTGGTGATGATGGAGATCATGTCCGTGCTTTGGAGATGGAGATCAAAGGCATAAGAAGAAAGGGCCATATCATATCACACTAATTATGAATCGCCTGTGATGTTAATCCTTTTTGCATCTTGTATTGCTTAGATCGCGATGGTAGCATTATAAGATGATCCCTTTCACTAAATATAAAGTAATAAAGTGTTCGTCCTTAGTTGGCACCGTTGCTAAGACTCGTCGTTTCGAAGCATCTCGTGATGATCGGGTGTGATAGATTCTACGTGTGCATATGACGGGTGCAAGCCAGATTTGCACATGCGGAAACTAAGGTTAATCTTGATAAGCCTAGCATGTACAGACATGGTCTCAGAACACGGAATACCGAAAGGTAGAGCATGAGTCATATAAATGATATGATGAACATGAAGATTGTTCGCCGATGAAACTACATCTTCTCTTGTGAAGATTGGACTTGGTGTAGTGGACTTGGTTCGTGTAATCACTAAGACAATGTGAGGGATGTTGTTTTGAGTGGGAGTTCACCTAGTTAATTTAAGAATTAAAATTGAACTCAATTTATCATAAACTTAGTCTAAACTACTTGCAAATTTATTGTAGATTATGGCGAACCTCTCCATCAATTGCAATGCGTTCCTAGAGAAAGAAAAGCTTAAGAACAATGTAAGCAACTTCACGGACTCGCGTGGTCAAGATCGCCCTCGGGCTGGTCAGATGACCTATGTGCTCGAAGCACCGCTAGGTGACCCACCTGCAGAAGATGCCACCGATGACGTAAAGAATGTTTACGCCACTCAGAAAAATCACTACTCCACAGTTCAATGTGCCATCCTATACGGTTTAGAAATGGAGCTTCAGAAGCGCTTTGAGCACCACGACTCGTTTGAGATCATTAAGGAGCTCAGGCTGATTTTTGAGACTCACGCGGCTGTGGAGAGCTATGAGGCCTCCGAAAAGTTCTTTAACTGTAAGATGGAAGAGAGTAGCTCCGTTAGCGAGCACGTGCTCACCATGTCTGGGCACGCAAACAAGCTCCAAGAGTTGGGGATAACGATTCCTAATGAGTTAGGGATTCACCGTGTCCTCCAATCACTGCCACCGAATTATAAGAACTTTGTGATGAACTACAATATGCACTGCATGAACAAAACGTTGCCTGAACTATCGTCCATGCTGAAAACTGCTGAAGTGGAGATCAAGAAGGAGAACCAAGTGTTGATGGTCAATAAGACCACCAATTTCAAGAAACAGGGCAAGCCTAAGAACAAGCGCAACTTCAAGAAGGACGGCAAGAAAGCTGTCGCACCTGCTAAGAAGCCCAAGGCTGGTCCTAAGCCTGAAACTGGATGCTTCTACTGCAAGGGTGCTGGTCACTAGAAGCATAACTGCCCCAAGTACCTAGCGGATCTGAAGAACGGCAACATCAAGAAGAAAGGTATATTCGATATACATGTTATTGATGTGTATCTTACTAGTAATCGTAGTAGTGCCTGGGTATTTGATACTGGTTCGGTTGCTCATATTTGTAACTTTCAAGCAGGAGCTGCGAAATAAGCGAAGATGGCGAGAGTAGGTGACGATGCGTTGAAATGGCTCCAAGGTTGATGTGACGCGTCAAGACGCTCCCTCTACATCTACCTTCGGGATTAGTTTTAAATTTGAATAATTTTTATTTGGTGCCTGCGTTAAGCATGAACATTATATCTGGATCTTATTTATTGCGAGACGGTTACTCTTTTAAGTCCGAGAATAAAGGTTGTTCGATTTATATGAGTAATATCTTTTAGGGTAATGCACCTGAGATGAATGGTTTATTCTTACTAAATCTCGATAGTAGTGATACACATGTTCACAACATAGATGCTAAACGAACAAAATTGAACGATAATTTTACATACATGTGGCACTGTCGTCTTGGTCACATTGGAGTGAAGCGTATGAAGAAACTCCATTCTGATGGACTTCTTGAATCACTTGATTTTGAATCACTTGAAAGATGCGAAGCATGTCTAATGGGAAAAATGACTAAGACTCCATTCTCTGGAATAATGGAGCGAGCTATAGACTTATTGGAAATAATACATAGCGATGTGTGCGGTCCAATGAGTGTAGCATCGCGTGGTGGATATCGTTATGTTCTCACTTTCATGGATGACTTAAGTAGATATGGGTATGTCTACTTTATGAAACATAAGTCCGAAACTTTCTAGAAGTTTAAGGAATTTCAAAGTGAAGTGGAAAATCATCGTAACAAGAAGATTAAGTTTCTGCGTTCCGACCGCGGAGGTGAATATCTAAGTTATGAGTTTGGCATGCATTTAACGAAATGTGGAATACTTTCGCAGTTGACACCGCCGGGAACACCACAACGTAATGGTGTGTCTGAACATCGTAATCGAACTCTCTTAGATATGGTTCGGTCTATGATGTGCCTTACAGATTTACCGCTATCGTTTTGGGGCTATGCATTAGAGACAACCGCATTCACTTTAAATAGGGCACCATCTAAATCCGTTGAAACGACACCGTACGAATTGTGGTTTGGAAAGAAACCTAAGTTGTCGTTCCTTAAAGTTTGGGGTTGCGAAGCATATGTAAAGAAGTTAAAACACGATAAGCTTGAACCCAAAGCGGAGAAATGCTTCTTCATAGGATACCCTAAAGAAACAATTGGGTATACCTTCTATCATAGATCCGAAGGCAAAAATTTTGTTGCCAAGAATGGATCCTTTCTTGAGAAGGAGTTTCTCTCGAAGGAAGTGACTGGAAGGAAAGTAGAACTCGACGAGGTTATTGAACCTTCTCTCGGAGTTGAGAGTAGCGAAGCACGGAAGATGTTTTTGTGCCGCTGCACCAATTGGAAGGAAGCTAATGATGGTGATCATGAAACTTGAACGAAGTTCTTGCTGAACCTCGATGTCAACGAGGGTTCGTACCAAACCTGATTGGTATGACCGCCTTGAATGTCATGTCGGTGGACAACATGACCTGCGATGTATGAAGAAGCTATGGTGAGCCCATTCGACAAATGGCTAGAAGCCATGAAATCCTAAATGGGATCCATGTCGAAAACCAAGTATGGACTTTGGTGGACTTAGGATGGCCGTAAAGGTCGAGAACAAATGGATTTTCAAAAGAAAAGCAGATGCCGATGGTAATGTTACCGTCTATAAAGCTCGACTTGTCACGAAAGGGTTCCGACAAATTCAAGGAGTTGACTAGGATGAGACATTCTCACCGATGGAAGCTAAAGTCCGTGAGGATTTTGTTAGCAATTGCTGCATATTTCGATTATGAGATTTGGCGGATGGATGTCAAAGCGTTCCTTAATGGAGACATTGAGGAAGAGTTGTATATGGTACAACCCAAGGGTTTTTTGTCGATCCTAAAGATGCTAACAAGGTATGCAAACTTCAGCTCCATTTATGAACTGAAGCAAGCATTCCGGAGTTGGAATCAACGTTTTGATAAAGTAATCAAAAACTTTGGATTTATACAAACTTATGGAGAAGCTTGTATTTACAAGAAAGTGAGTGGGAGCTCTATAGCATTCCTAGTACTATATGTAGATGACATATTGTTGATTGGGAATGATATAGAACTTCTTAATAGCATCAAAGCCTATTTGAATAATAGTTTTTCAATGAAGGATCTTGGCGAGCGGCATATATTCTAGGCATCAAGATTTATAGAGATAGATCAAGGCCTAATAGCGCTTTCACAAAGTACATACTTGGACAAAGTTCTAAAGAAGTTTAGAATGGAAGAGAGCAAGAAAGGGTTCGTGCCCATGTTGTCAGGTAAGACCTTGAGTAAGACTCAAAGTCCAGCTCTAATAGAAGATAGAGAGAAGATGAATAATATTACCTATGCCTCGGCCATAGGTTCTATCATGTATGCCATGCTGTGCACAAGACCGGATATAGCACATGCTGTTAGTTTGACCAGCAGATATCAAAGTGACCCTGGAATGGAGCAGACGATAGGTCAAAATATCCTAAAGTACCTAAATAGGACTAAGGATATGGTTCTTTCTTATGGAGGTGATGAACAGCTTGTTGTAAACAGTTACCGATGCTAGTTGAACATCGATCCGGATGACTCGAAGTCACGATACGGATCGTATTTATTTTGAATGGTGCTGCAGTGAGCTGGAGGAGTGCCAAGCAAAGCGTTGTGGCGAAATCTTCAACTGAATCGAATACATAGCTGCTTGAAGGCTGCAAGAAGCCATATGGATGAAGGAGTTCATTACTGAACTTGGCGTGGTTCCTAGTGCGTTGGACCCGATGGCCATCTACTGTGACAACACAGGTGCCATAGCTAATGCACAGGAGCCAAGGTCACATAGCAAGCTGAAGCACATCAAGCTACGTTTCCATGCTATTCGCGAGTGTGTCCAAGATGGTGACATAAAAATTTGCAAAGTACACACTGATCTGAATGTGGCAGATCCGTTGACTAAACCTCTCCCTAGAGCAAAGCATGACCAACACCAGAACGCCATGGGTGTTAGGTATATTACCATGTAATCTAGATTATTGACTCTATTGCAAGTGGGAGACTGTTGGAGATATGCCCAAGAGGCAATAATAAAAGTGGTTATTATTATATCTTTGTGTTTATGATGAATGTTTACATCCCATGCTATAATTGTATTATAAGGAAACACTAATACATGTGTGTTTTGTAAACGTAAAAGAGTCCCTAGTAAGCCTCTTGTTGAACTAGCTTGTTGATCAATAGATGATCATGGTTTCCTGATCATGGACATTGGATGTTATTGATAACAAGGTTATGTCATTAGGAGAATGATGTGATGGACACACACCCATAGTAAGTGTAGCATAAGATCAAGTCATTAAGTTCGTATTGCTACAAGCTTTCAAATGCATAGTAACCTAATCATTCGACCATGAGGTTATGTTAATCACCATCACCGGATGGGTGCTTTGATGACATCAAACACCGCTTCGTAACTAGGTGGTTATAAAGGTGTCATTGGGTATTCTGAAAGTATGTGTTGAAGCGCATGGACCAATATTGGGATTTGTCCATCCATATGACGGATAGATATGCTCTGGGCCCTCTCAGTGGAATGTCATCTAGTTAGCTTGCAAGCATGTGACTAGTTCACAAGGGATGACATATCATGGAACGAATAAAGAGTACTTATCAGTAACGAGGTAGAACTAGGTATGGAGATACCAATGATCAAACCTCAGATAAGTAGAGTATCACGTGACAAAGGGAATTGGTTTTCGTATGTTAATGGTTCTATCGATCACGAAGTCATCGTTGAGTATGTGGGAGCCGTTATGGATCTCCAGGTCCCACTGATGGTTATTGATCGGAGAGGTGTCTCCATCATGTCTGCATATTCATGAACCGTAGGGTGACACACTTAAGGTTCGATGTTGTTTAGGTAGATATGGAATGTGCGTTGGAGACCGAATGTTGTTTGGAGTCTCGGATTGGATATGGGACATCACGAGGAGATCCGAATTGTCCTAGAATGATTCATATAATGGAGACCATGTTTTAGGTTCGGAAATGTTCCGGAGTGTTTATATGGGGGTTCTAGAAGGTTTCGGAATGTTCCGGAAAGTTCCATAAGGTTCCGTGGACTTTACTTGAAAACCAAGAAATGAAAAGGGGAGACTTGGGAGGGAAAGAAACTCCCTCCCCCCTATCCCTTGTGCGCCGGCCCTAGGAGGTGGGCCTAGGGGTGGGAACCTTAGGCCGCACCCTCCCTCTATATATAGAGGGTGGAGGTGCCACCCTTGCCCTCCACTCTTGCCCTAGCCGCCTCTCTCCTCCTCCTTCGCTATGCTCAAGCTTAAGCGGAGACTCAGTCATTCTCTACTCCACCACCACCACCACACCGGGCCGTGCTCTACCTCATTGCTTTCTGGAACGGGAGAGGAAGGTTCATCGACCAAGACGTGTGACCGATCGCGAGCGCTGCTTAACACGCCGCGGAAGGATCGTCTACTCGATCTTGAGATCGGCAAGTGATCGCCTATATCAACCATTTAGATCCGATCTCGCACAAGGCTTTCGGATCTACAAGGTGGGTGTCCGTTAATAAGATCAACATACATACTTTTAACCGAAAATTCTCCACAAGGTGTGACAGAGACTTCACCCATAAATATTTACCTTTGGGCTCTCTATGGGATCGATATCTATACTTCAAAAGTAGCTACAAACGATATGTGCTCTTGCAAACATCAATTAGTCCCTTCCAAAAAGGTGAATCTGTCAGTTTACTTGTAACTTGGGCTAGAGTTTTTTGAAATAGATATTTCTTATATATATATAACAGCTCTTGACAATTCAATAATTTGAACAACCATTTACCAAGAAGATATTTGTTTTAAATTTCTAGAACTTCGATTCCTAGACCCTCTTGATCTTTTGGTCTAAAATTCAAATCCCATTTAGTTAACGGGTATTTACGTTAGCGTCTTCATTTTGCCAAAAAAAGGAGATCTCAGAAAAGTCCAAATGCCTGCATTACCCCAATAGGTACTTCCAAGAAAGACAACATAAATACTGGTAAACTTGTCAAAACAGAATTAATTAGGATAACATCTTTCCTGCCCAGCAGCCAAACTTACCTTCGAAGCGGATTCAGTTGGGTACCATTTAGAGATTTTAGTTTTCTGTTGTGGATAGGTACCCCCAAATATCTAAAGGGAAGAGTCTCACAACCAAAAAGTTGTTTGAATTGCTCCACCTCCTTAGCCTCTCCAAAAGAGAAGCTCTTGGTAGTGTGGAAGTTAACCTTAAAACCATATAGATATTCGAAAATGCATAAAACTAGATAGATGGCGCCATCACCGTATGCATGGCAATCGAGTATGGCCATTGCAGACACTCACTTGACAGCTTTAATTTTTGACATCGCTGGGCAAAAAGGGTATGTGTTTATAGTGTCACTATTCATGGCGACACACAAGCCCTTCTCTACAAGTTGAGTCTTCTCGATCTCCTCGTGCTTCTCAATGTAGGCGGACGGTCAGCCATCTAAAGAATAAAGTATGACTTATTTAGAACCAGATCATTGTTATTGATCACCGGATGTCGATCATTAGAGTTTAGTGAAACATGGACGATAGGATTTATTTTGGGTATCGACGGAAGCATATCATGTTGTCCCATACTAGGGAAGACAGTTGATTTAACTGCTCGTGACTTTAAGACTTCAATGACTACAGAATAATTTTACATTCCGTATAGGGCCTAAAATTTTCCTAATTGACCATGTCGTAGACCTTCTCTCCTATCACATGCGCAATGGCAATGATAGTGTCGTCAACATCGGTGGATCGTGCATACCCTAGAACTCGGTGTCTACATCCGCTCATCTATGTTACCAGATCGTTAACTACCACATAGTGGCCACCCAAGTCGATGCCATGGCAATTTCTGAATACAACTCAATGCCTGCAAGAGATCCGTCGGCTACCAATCTTAACTACGTTCGATTTTTTTCTGAGCTAGCATTGGCTAATTTCTCATTTTTTTTAGCTAGATCAAGTTTGATCCTTTTCTTCTTGGGTCCACAAGCCAGCAATACATAATCCCACATGGCCTTACAACGCTTCCTTTTCATCAGACTTAAGTCTATAGTTAATTAGCTTCATGTCGACAACTTTATCAAGATTATGTTTCATAAATAAAATCGTATCATCAGCATATTGCAAGATCAAAAACCCTCCCTCGAGAAGATGATGTATGAATCCTCTAACTTGGTCATGTTCTTTTGCTCAATCAATTAAAATGGCTAACATATCTGCAATGATATTAAGAATAATTGGTGAGAACGGATCACCTTATCTCAAGACTTTTCTAGTTTGAAAATAGTGTTTAAGTGTCATCATTGGATTTTATTGCCACACTATCTCCTTGAACAAAATGCTCAATGAACCTACACCACTCTGGTGCAAATCCTTTCATTTGCAAAGTGTGGTTTAGGAATGGCCATTTAATCTTATTATAAGCCTTCTCAAAATATATCTTAAAAAGAACACCATTCATTCTCTTCATATGAATTTCATGGATAGTTTCGTGCAACACAACCATCCCATCTAGGATGTGTCTCCCGGGCATGGAACCTATTTGCATGGGTCTATTACTTTTTCGGCAATATTGGTGATACGATTGGTGGCCACATTTGTAAAGATCTTGAAGTTAAGATTTAGGAGGCAAATAGGTCTATATTACTGTATTTGGACCGAGTTTATTTCTTGGGCAGCGTGATAATGATGCCAAAATTCAATTTGGGCAACTTCGAAACATGGAATGAGTTGTGAAAGGGAGTCATAAGACAGAAGCTACTGGCATGGGGAAAGAGGAATACCAATTAGAAACTTGTTTCTCAAATAGATTTTTCCATCATATCATCCTTAATTACTTCCCAAAAATTCTGGTAAAACTCGGATGGAATCCGTCTGGTCCAGGAGCTTTATTCAATGTCATGAAACATAGCATCACGAACCTCCTCCTTAGTGAAGGCTGCAGTAATGATATCATTTTATTTAGGAGATAATTGTGGTATATCATTATGTCTTCTCTCATAGAGAAATCGGATGGTGTCGGTGTTTCAAACAACTTCTTATAATATTTAGTTATATAGATCTTTAAACTATCTTCACCCACTATGGTTCCTTCATCATGGTATATTCTATGTTTCCCATTTGCAATCAAACGTAAATATTTCAGATTGTTTCATCATTCTTGAATTTGTTTAACTTTGCTCTATGAGCCCATTCTGTTGCTTCATCTCTACTGAATTTCTAATGCTTTCATTAGCCACCTCAAGGCATCCATTTTGGTTGTGTTAAGAGGCAAATTTTCGGCCTTTAAGTACAAGGTATCGATAATATCTAAATTCATTCCTTTTCTTTGTTATATTGTCACTCAAATTCTTGGCCCATCATTTAAAAAAATGACGAATATGTTATATTTTATTCTACCAACTCTTAGTTGGTGTCTCACCATGATTCACCGCATCCCATTCATCTTTCATCATCTCATAATTTTTTCTTGACACAACAAAGATAATTCAAATGAGAATTATGATTTAATACAAACATGAGCATGTTGGTAGTATGAATCAATTAGTAACGGTGTGATATGAACTTGTCCTTGTGAGGGATCTCACCGTTACTAAGGGAAACTTCGATCCCATTTCACACTTGCTAAAATTCCATCGAGCTACTGGAAGTGGGATTCTCTTTGATTAACCCATGTGAATTGTCTATCCAAGATAACAATTTTTCTCAAGTCCAAACTCTCAATAATCACATTAAAACAAAAGACCGGTCTTGGCATTAAAATTGTCGTTATTTTTATCTTCTTCCATCTAAGAATATTAAAGTCCTCTCCTCTAAGACCCTTTATTAGGTGGAAATTGCAATCTATAGCAGAAATTCACTTTGACTCCGGATGCAAATGATGTTGATTGTTCCAATGCTAGTGAATAGGCCATGTTTTTGTGGTGGTCGGTCGATGTGAGTTTCTTTTGTTGGCCTATCGTGATTTTTTATATCATACATTGGACACTAGATTTCGAAAGGAAAAGTGTAGTGGGTTTTGTTGCCAAAGATACTTTAAGATGGATCTATTAATTAAACATTACGCTGCTCGTTTTACTTGTTTTAGCACACAAGCTAAAGCAGAATCTGGTATCTTATCTTTGGATACCGTAATGTGAGCACCATTATGGGAAACGGGAATACACCTCGCAAAGGCGAATAAACTCGTGCTTAGGACTCCCTATGTCTCTCTCGAGTTTCAACTACTAAGTAAAATTAAGTAGCACTTAAGTTGAATAGATTCCATCAAGCAAGGTGATAAGGTGGTCCTTTCATCTCATGTATGCTACATGCTCTATAGCCTAAGGATCATGAGCATGTTTAATGCTAGAAAAGGAGATATGCCTAATCATTTCAGTAGATGAAGTAGTGGGAGTTCAAGAAGGAAGTAAGGGGGCATGTTAAGTTAAGCAAGATATGTTAAAGTTGGTACAATGTGAAGTTGGAGGACATCTCCAAAGATCCCTTCTTTATACCATGATAATGCCTAAAATCGAGGAGGGCAACGGACACGTTTACTAGAGAGTTTAGATGTCGGAGGAGGAAATGGAAAACTCCCCACCTAAAGGTATCAGCATATGCATATCTTGTTAAAATTACTAAACCCTCACAATGACCTAGTCGTTTAGTAAAACAATCAACTACATGTTCACTATACTTAATGTTACCCCTTTCTTTGATCGAATATAATAGATTCCACGCTCACAAATGTTTGAGTAAACTTCTTCTAGATAGACAGGGGTTCTAATTTCATTCTCCTTGAGCACGAACTCGATCATCCTTCCATCCCTTTAAGCATCTTTTCTTGCCACTCTTCTATCATTGATCCAAATATTTCTCAAATGTTTGGAGATAATGGAAATAGCACTATTTTTCCTATTCCCTCTGTTTTAAAATATAAGATGTTTTGCTTAGTGAAGCAGATAATATCTAGATTAACCTTTAGTGCGTAAGTTAACTCTAAACCCACACACTAAAAGAGGTCTGGATACATTCGTTTGACAAAAGCTAATACATCTTATATTATAAAAAAGAGGGAGTAGCAAGAAGCCCGAAAAGGAAAGGGGATGCCAATTGAATGGTAGAAAGAAGCTGATAGGAGAAGGAAGTCATTTCCAATTGTCGAAAATCTTGCATTTGCATCCTTCTCAGTGGTAGGATATCGCTCCATGTACATTTCCCCAGACTACTCTTGTACTAAAATATAGCCCCTCAGCGCCCTGATCTATCAATCTAGGGGCAAAAGACAGTCTTGCTCCCCTTTTAAAAATGAAGAAAGAAAGTAGGATTGAAGTTTAGACAGCTCACAGTAGTTCTACCCATAGAGAAAAGATCATGAAGGAGGTGATCAGATGGATACCTGAATCCATTTACGATCCCGAGTTTCCAGACACATCGCACTTTCGCAGGTCAGGCTGCCACTCTACTCTTAGACGGATCAAAGAAGAGTGGTGAACCTCTCGCTTGTTTTTGGAATTCGACATAAGGAAGTGTTTTCACACCATCAGGAAGTGATTTGTCTCCCGCGCAACCGCTGGCAAGGCCACCATTCGCTAATGCAAGACTACTTCATCGAGGTACGGACCTACCCCGCGGATCTCTTCCGTACATGGTTCCGAATGCATCGAGAGTTGTTTGTGAAAATCATAGAGGCTTAAGGCGGTAGCTGCACATACTTTCAGCGCTGTAGAGATGGCGCTAGATGCTAGGGTTTAGCATGCGTAAAAAAATCTCCGCAGCTATTCGTGGTGTTGTATGGTGCCTGCAGATTATTGCGATGAGTATCTTCGCATTGGTGAAGATACCACCATTGAAAATGTTCGGAGGTTTGCAAAGGTTGTGATCCGGCTGTTGGGTGATGAGTATCTTCGAGCTCCAAATAACAAAGATACCAAAAGGTTGATGGATATCAACCTTGAGAGGGGCTGGCCCGGTATGCTTGGCAGTGTTGATTGTATGCACTAGAAGTGGAAGAATTGCCAAAAGCATGGCACGCCAATATTGTGGAAAAGCAGCGACCAACAATTGTTCTTGAAGCCGTGGCATCTCAAGCCCTCTGGATTTGGCATTGTTTTTGTTTTGTCGGGATCACTCAATGACATCAACATCTTACACTGATCCCATTTGTTTACAAGACTTGCTCGTGGAGATGCACCATCTTGCAATTACAAAGTCATGAACAATGACTAGACCATGGGTACTATCTAGCCGATGGCATATATCCAGTTTGGGCACCTTTGATGAAAACCATTCATGCCCCTGAAACAAGGAAAGAAGCTGTATTTTCCAACGCGCAAGAGGCTGCCCGAAAAGATATTAAAAGAGCTTTTGGTATTTTGCAAGCTAGGTTTGCTTTTGTGCGAGGCCCTACTTATTTCTGGTACATTAAGTCCCTCAAGAACATCATGACATGTTGTGTCATTTTGCACAACATGATCGTCGAGGATGAGAGAGGGTTAGAATTGGAGTGCTTCTATGACAATGTTGGGAGCCGAGTGAGGCCAGAAAGGAACCTAGACCGTCTTTGAACATTTCTTTACTGCATAACGTAAATTGAACACGAGGGCACCCATAACCCATGTGATCGTATGGCCCAAATATGTTGTGATGCATGTATGTATTTTTCATGACCTGCGTGTGTGTAGGGAAACACAGTTGGAGCCAAATGTGTTGTCAATTATTGTAATGGCATGCGTGCCAACTTGTGATGATCCCAATACTATGTAATTTTAATTACTAGCTGTCAGGAGTAATAGCTTGTATTAGTTCTTGGAGAACTCATCACTTGGAGGATGGCTTGCATAGAGCATGAAGATGGAGATCATCATGGTGGACATGTTCTATGGCAATGGAGATCACCATGAGAAAATGGGCCATACTGTATCACATCTATGTGAATGCTATTCTTATACGTTTTACTACTATGCATGCTTAGTTCATAGAAGTAGAATGATCCCTCACAAAGTTTAAGTTAAACATGCCCTCCCAACCAAACCTTGCACCATCATATGCCATGTACAATCGTTGGTGGGTCTATGAAATTAGGGTGTCGCGGTTTTCCTTGGATGGATGGGTTTGTATCGGATACCTACACGCATAAGGGTTGGTGAGCTTAACAAGGTCATATTAATAGTTAAGGACCTTGGGGCATAAAGGTTGGGCGCCTAGTTTTGACATAGACATGTCACCCAACAACAAGAGTCATATGTGATATGATTAGCAAAATTTGCTTACCGATTTACCTTGTCTTCTAGTAGTGATGCTAAATCTCACTAGTCGACTTGTTAATTGTGGATCTTGAATCACTTAGTATCAATAGAGAAATGTTGATTTAAGTGGGAGTATATGCTATTAAATTGTTTAATATATTTTACTCTTTCATGGTTACATGGCTTAGTATTTTGCATGTTTTATGTTGTAGATCAATGGCACCGAACACTTCATCACCTTTTGATTTGCGTTCGATTCTTGAAAAGGATAAACTAAATGGAACAAACTATTCGAATCGTCCGTAACCTGAGAATTGTTCTTAGGGCTGATAAAAAGGAAATTGTTATGGATACCCCAATCACAGATGAACCTGCTAATAATGCAATTGTTGCCCTTAAGAATGCCTACAAGAAAGCATGTGATGAATATCTTGAGGTTAGCTGTCTTATTCTTGCATGCATGCAACCTGATCTTCAAAAGCAGTTTGAGGATCAGGAAGTGTATGATATGATCGTCACGCTTAAGGACATGTTCCAGACTCAGGCTAGGACTGAGAGGTACAATGTTGCTAAGTCCTTTGTAGAATGCAAGCTGGCAGAGGGAGTAGCTGTAGGCCCCCATGTGATCAAAATGGTTGGTTGCAGTCCGACTTTGGAAAAGCCTGGTTTTCCATTAGGCCAAGAGTTGGCTACTGATTTCATTTTGGCGTCTCTTCCATCTAGTTATGGGTGTTTCATTTCGAATTACCATATGCATGGGGTGGAGAAGGGCCTTAATGAGTTATGTGGGATGCTGAAAACATCAGAATGTGACATTAAGAAATGTGCAGGGCATAGCCATGTGATGGATGTGCAGAACAAGCCTAGCTTCAATAAAAAGGGCACTTCTTGGCAGAAGAAGGGCAATGCTAAGGATCGATCCTAAGCCAAAGCCAGGACCCAAGCAAAAGGTTGGACCTGCAAAAGACACCGAGTGTTTATTTTTTCATGAACATGTCCATGGAAGAGAAAGCGCGGCAAGTACCAGGCTTCTTTGAAGAAGAGTGGAAGTAAGAGTACTTCCACTCAGTACGCTTTGTTGTAAATGTTGTGGACATTTTCTAGATTCTTATGTTAACTCTTGGGTATTTGATACGGATCGGTTGCTCATATTTGCAATTCGATGGGGCTACTAAGGACTAGAGAAGTGTAGAAAGGCAAAGTGGATTTTCGTGAAAATAAAGCAAGGGTTGCTACATTATTCATTGGCGTCATGCGCTTCACCTTCCGCCAGGATTTATTATGGAGTTAAATAATTGTTATTACATTCCTAGTATGGGTCGAAACATTTTATCACCTTCATGTTTGATGAGGGATGGTTATTCCTTCGCGAGTACAAATAATGGTTGTGTAATCTCTAAGAATGCTATGTTTATGGCTGATTCTCCCATTGTGAATGGGTTATTTATTTTAAATCTTGATGATGCGTCTATTTACAATGTTAGTGCTAAAAGGCTTCGGCCTAATGATTTGAGTCCTACATATTTATGGCATTGTTGTTTGGGGCATATAAGTGAAAAGCGCATGAAGAAGCTCCATGGTGATGGTCTTCAACTTCGCTTGATTTTGAATCATACTGAGCTTGTTTACTTGGAAAGATGACCAAGTCGCCTTTTACGGGTTTTCCTAAGAGAGTGACAGACTTGTTGGAACTCATACATACTGATGTATGTGGACCAATGAGCACGACGATTAGAGGAGGATATCACTATTTCATTACTTTCACTGATGATTTTAGTAGATATGGTTATGTCTACTTGATGAAGCATAAGTCTGAAACTTTTGAAAAGTTCAAAGAGTTTCAGAGTGGGGTAGAGAATCAACGTGGCAAGAAAATAAAGGCCTTGTATTTGATCGTGGAGGTGAATATTTGAGTCACAATTTAACAATCATCTTAAGAGTTGGAAATTGTTCCACGGCTCATCTTTAACGCCTCAAAGAAGTGGGGTCTTCGAACTACGCAATCGAACTTTGTTGGACATGGTTTGTTCGACGATGAGCCAGTCGGATTTATCATTATCATTTTGGGGTTACGCTCTAGAAACAGCAGCTTTCACACTAAATAGGGTACCGTCTAAATTCGTAGTTAAGACACCATATGAGATGTGGACTGGAAAGAATCCTAGTTTGTCTTTTCTAAAGATTTGGGGTTATGATGCATTTGTCAGCGATTTCAGCCGGACAAGCTGCGTCCATTTTGCATCACTATTCTATGTCTTAATTCACTATTATTCATTAATATATTTCAGATTGAGAGGTGATACTTACGTTATTTCATCTATTTTTGCATGGTTGATGACTTTTGGAGCATGGACGCTGCAAATGTCGATTCGATGGAAAAGGTGTTGTTTGGAGGAAAAATTCACAAGATCAGAAAATCCGGGAAAATATCTGAAAATTCTATTTTCAGAAGACTCAAGATGCGGAAGATGGAGTGGAGGTGGGCCACATGGGCCCACACCACCCCATGGCAGCAAGCCAGGCCAGCGCGAGTGGTGGCCACCCCAGCTCACTCTAGCCTCTCCCTGCGTATCTTCCTCCCGAAATCCTAAGACTCGGGGCGACCACGGAAGATTCCGCCAAGTCCTGGCGAGAAAACACGAGAGAGAAGATCTCTCCGGCATAGATTTCAGGGGAATTCCTTCCCGGAGAGGGAGATCGCCGCCATCAACACCACCATCAAATTCGGACTTCATCGGGATCATCATCATCATCATCACCACCATCATCACCATCGACACCCTCATCACCATCTCCATATTGCTGTAACAATTGGTTGAATCTTGCTATAGTTCATAAGGGAAACTTACCCGGTGTTTATTACTCTTTGTTGTTGATGCTATTGAGTGAACCATTGACTTATTGTTTATGTTCAGATTGTTATACATCATTATTCCATCTCTAATCATGATCCATATGATGTCTTGTGAGTAGTTCGTTTTGTTCTTGAGGACATGGGAGAAGTCTTGTTGTTACTAGTGGAGTTGCGTTGAGAAAGATTCAATAGATTGTTATTTAAGTTATGGTGTACTTCTTCTAGTGGTGTCATGTGAACGTCGACTACATGACACTTCACCTATATGGGCCTAGGGAATGCATTGTGTATTTGGCTACTAATCGTAGGGGTTACCGGAGTGACAGAAACCTGAACCCCCGTTAGGAAACCATTGCACAAGGGATGTAAGGGTCTTAGAGTTTAAAGTTGTGGTTAGGTTTTACCTTAATTACTTTCTTGTACTTACGGATGTTTGCAAGGGGGTTTAATCACAAGTATGCATTAAGTCTTGGATGGGACGGTACATTAGCACAGGTTCACCCACACAACACTTAGCAAGCTAGAGAAGATTAATCGACTATATGAAGCGAAAGCACTGGCAGCCTTCCCATGTGTCCTCGAGAATGTTTGGTCATCTATAGAAATACAACCGCTTGTCCTTTCTTTGCATAAAGGATTGGGCCACTTGCTGCATTCATTCTTCTGTCTTTTGTTTACTCGTACTTTGTTTACTTGCTTTATTGAAAACCCCAAAAATCCGTTTGCTAAGTATTTGCGAGAATTCGATCCATACCACCAGCAAGACCTTACGCTCCTCGTTGGGTTTGACACTCTTACTTATCGAAAATACCGCGATACACCCCTATACTTGTGGGTCATCAAGACTATTTTCTGGCGCCGTTGCCGGGGAGTGAATCGCTATTGGGGAGTGGAACTGCTAAAGGAAACTTCTACTATGAGTATTGTTTACTTCTGCTAGTTTCTTTATTTTCGTGATGGATAATTCGCTGAGTTTCTTATTTGTTAATGATACTACCTCTGATAAGGTAGTAGATAAGCCACCACCTGACGAGAAAGATTTTTTCAAAATACCTAAGAATTATTGATCGTGTTATGGATAACTACTATGTTAGATGAAACTGTCCATCCCTGATCATTTACTCTTTATACGAATTATGCGGGTTGTTCAAGTGTGCGGTATTACTAGATCAAGTTAAGAAGAAGTTATTCTCATTATCACTAAAAGGAAGAGCCGAGAATGGTATAAGCTGCTGAAGAATGGTCAAGCTACGGAATGGGAGGAAATAGTGCCTCTCTTTTACTCAAAGTTTTATCCTCCTAGTGAGATTCATAAAGATCGGAATCAAATATACAAATTTTGGCCTCTTGATGGAGAAAGTACAGCTCAAGCTTGGGGGAGATTAAAGTTACTAATGCTCAAATGTCTCATTCATGAGCTCCACAATAATATCATTATCAATAACTTTTATGCAAGGCTCCCTCTACATGACAAGGATTTATTAGATGCTTCTTGTGCTGGATCATTCACCCGTATGGAAGAAAAGTTAAATGGGACCTTCTGGATCGTATTCAAGAAAATGCTGAAGCTTGGGAGAATGACAAAGGTAGAAAGTCAGGTATAAATTATGATTATGAATGCATTGAATCTTTTATGGGCGATGACTTTCAAAATATTAAAATGCTTATGGTCTAGACTCTCAAGCTATTGCTTCTTATTTTAAGGCTTTTGCTTCCTACATTGAAGTGCCTAAAAGAAGTGGAATAAGTATCATGAACCTTATAAAGATGTTGCTAAGAGTGTTCCTGCAAGAAATACAAGTTTATCTTGCTAATCATGTTTTACGAACCTTATATTGAGAAAATGTCTTTTCCAGTTAAGGTAAAGGAACATTCTATGATAGCTAGTATGGTTAATGAAAGTATGAGTAAAGCTATTGAACCTGATAAACAAATGGTTGATGAACCTATAGTAGCAAGTGTGGAAGACTTTGTTGCTAAATATGAAAAAGAGGGACACACTATCCTTTGTAAGGATACTCTAATATTGTTTCACAAAGTAGTGTTATGAGAGCTAGTATTCCTATGTTTTCTGTTAGAATAAGTGATCATTGCTATGATAGTCCTTGTGATAGCTATATTGTTAAGATTATGCATGATACTAAAAGTTATTATGAGAAAGGGAAAAGTGTTCTTATGCATCTCAATAATATCAAGTTTCCCTGTTTTATGCTGAAAGTTTTTATGTTGCACTTCTTTTGCCTTCTTATGCAAGTTGCCTTTGGTTTCAATAACTTGTTTGTTTACAAAATCCCCTTGCATAGGAAGTGGGTTAGACTTAAATGTGTGTGTGTTTTTGCTTCTTAATGCTCTCTTTCACTTCAAATCATATCCCTACGAGAGCTTCTTCAAATATATCATGCCCATCTTAATGGCTATAAAGAAAGAGCTTTATGGGAGACAACCCAATTTGTTTTTGCTTTCAGTTTGTTTTTGTTTCTTTGAGTCTTGGAAGTTATTACTTGATAACCGCTCCTTATCCGTTTTGTTTGGTTTTTGTGTCAAGATCAACCTCTAATGAGAGAAAGTAATATTTGGGAAGTTCTTGTCCCGAAACAGATTTTTGTGCTTCACCGTAAAAATTCGTGAGAGACCTCTGTCTGTCGGATTGAGCTGTAATTTGTTTTGCTTATGCCCCAGGTTGTTATTTAACTTTAGTTAGTTTTGCACTTTTTGATTTGAGCAACAGAAGATTTTCGAAAAAATTGATCTTTACCTGCTGGTCTGTTTTGACAGATTTAGCCAATCTTGCATTTGCTTCTTTATTCGATTTCCTTTTTGAATTCTTTTTGGGTTTTCGGAAGGAGTTGCTACAGTAGCTTATGTTTTGATGGTTTTCAGTTGAAGTTGGACTAAAAAGGTTCTATCACTTCACTTATACTAATGTTGCTAATAAGAAGCGTGAAGTTTTGTGTGAAAGAAATTTCCGAAGTGGAGATAATGGTGTAATAAGGAAGAGAAAGGTTTTATGACTCAAGTAATAAGTATATGAAGATGAAGATATCGATGATATTCAAGTGATGACTCCGGAAGGATCTACTATATACCAAATTCAGAGACCTGCAGAGTCCGTTTCCAACTAGGTAACAGTTCTGGTAAGAAAAGCTCCGTGAAATACAATCCAACTATATTTTTGCAGTTTTCAGTCAATAAGGAAAGCTACGGTTGAAAAAGGGACCTGAACGGAGCAGTGGTGGCCCACACCACCCCATGGCACGGGTCCACCCCTGGCCGCGCCACCAGGTGGTGAGGCCACTCCGGACTCCGCCTCCTACCCGTTTTCTCCCAGTACCTTCCTTTTGATATGAAACTTCGTATTATATAACCCCCCCGTATCTCCCGAGGTTCGTATATCGTGTTTTCGTCGTGTTTTTGTTTGATCTGTTTGCCAGACATACTCTTTGAAAACTTAGAAGCACAATGGTGTCCGCCAAGGATAAAGGGAAGGAGCCTATGGAGGAAGACCTCCAAGACCCCGGGAAGGAGAAAGAGATCAAGAGTGAAGGTGAAGAGGAGGCAAAACACGGCACTACCGTTGAAAGCATCGGAGTGGTGGCAAATCCAGCCATTGGAGGGAAGCCTCCTCATCACCGTTCAGATCCCTGGTCACTTCCTCCATGCACCAAGAATCCTTTCCACACTCTTATCCATGAGCAACAATACCAGAATATGCCCAAGGAGAAATTACCCTCCAATTGGGATTTACCTCGTTCTAGCCATGCAAGAAAAGAAGACTTCAAGGAGGAAGAGTGGGAAAAGAATAGCAAGAGCTGGAATTCTCAACACGACATGATCATGAGCCGCATTGAGCAAAATTCACACTGATTCGCAATCTCACCTTGAGATTGAGGACTTTGGGAAACTTATCAGAGAGCTCATCGAGAGGATACCACCACCACCAAAGGAGTAATTCATCATCAGGTTTGGCATCCCCTTGGTTTGTTCCAAGATTGGGGGAGTGCCGCGGTATCACATCACTATCTTCTATCTTTTACTTTATTAGTAGAGTCATATCATGAATAGAGGAGTTATTATGTAGTATGGTTTGCATTATGGAAGTGTCCCTCTCTCGTTAGATTTGTATCCTTGGTGTGAGTTTCCATTATGGAGTACTAATGAGAAGTTCTATCATTTACTTTTGCATAGCTTATATTAGTTTTCAATTCGTGGTTATATGATTGATCTTGTTGTTAGTATTGGTAGCACTTTGGGATCTTTGAGTTAATTTAGTTGGTTTTGGCAAACTGGCTCGGTCAAGAGTAACACCTTTTTGAGAGTTGAAAAGAAAAGATAGAAGTACTTTAGAGAAAAAATAATTTCATCATCTTTCTTTCTTGATTTGCTCATAAGTCTAGTATTCTCTAGTTAAGATCTTTTGTGCTTCCAAGGAAGATTGCATGTTTGTCTTTATCATTTGTATGTTTGTTTGTTTCCTTCAACTCTTGTACTTGCTACCCAGCCTTGCTAGCCAAAAACCTATCTTGAGAGGAATTCTTCGTGCATCCACCTCCTTTAAACCAAAACCTTTGCCATTTGTGTCCACCATACCTACCTAGTAGCATTATTGCTATTCCAAGTAAATTCCTGTTTTATCTACCTCCCAAATTAAACTTATTATGAGAAAGTTAGTGATTAAAGCTCTCACGAACTTGATGGCACACTTTATTTTCCGCACTTAATAAACCTGAACCATTGTGAACTCTCCATGAAAGTTATATGCTTGCAAATTATAGGTTGGGGATTAGCGTAACTGTCTTTGTCATGGGAACACTTTCAACACTTGTAAATATATACCCAGTTGATACCTTGCTCTTTTGTTTGCGGATGTCGTCGGTGTGAAATAAAAGGGGAGCTTGTAAGTCCATGGAGTTATGTATGTGTGTTAGAGAAACGCCTGGGTCACTGGTTCAATCCATGTGACATGGTGGAAACACGCACAGAACCATAATGATATCTATGAAGCATTCTTCTTATAAAAAAAGAGAGAGATAGCTATTGAGAAAAAGAAAATAAAAGAGATACTATGAAAAGAGGAAAGAAAAAAAACACCATTTTCCCATGGTAAATAAGAAGATTGTTGAGATACTCATTGTCTGCTTGCCTTGTCATTTTGATATGGGGATTCCTCCGTATCATCGGGCAAGGGGTACCCTGTTGGCGGTTCTTAATGATACGCACATACTTACGATGACAAGAACTTACCGGTAAATAAAGTTGAGTAGCATGAGGAGGCCCTCAGACTCAAGGGACTTGGGATCTTCAGTTTATAGTCTGTCAAGCATATAACTCAGATTGGACCTCACTTTAACCTTAATCACCTAAAGATGCCTATGATAGGGGCAATGAGAGCTGAAAGCTAATAAGTATCATAATTTTTGGGAGCTCTTTATGAAACTTGCAATCCCTGCTTCCCTCTTTAAAGGGCCTTTCTTTTACTTTGTAGTTGAGTCAGTAAACCTACTCCCTTCTATCTCGGCAAGTATTTTGAGTTGATGTGTTTCATTCATTCATATGATGATTTATTCAATCATGTTTCTTATGTTCCTTGTTTTGCACATTGCTCTTATCTTGAAGTTTACTACTTTGAAAGTTTTCATTGAAAACCTAGCTATTTGTGAGCTCCAGCAAATTATCAACTATTCTTCGACCAAGAGCTAAGTTTGCCATTATCAATGATGATTTACTCTATGTATCTTTATTGTGTTTCCTTTACTCATTGCAAGTTGAGTTGTATAATAGTGAGTTGTCTTCTATTATGATCTATGTATTTGATGAATGTGATGCTTCTTGTCCGTATTCTTTTATCGACTCTTCACTCCATAAACACGAGGTCATGTTTATTGAGCTCGATTTCTCTTGGGGACAAGCGAAGTCTAAGCTTGGGGAGTTGAATACGTCCATTTTGCATCACTATTCTATGTCTTAATTCACTATTATTCATTGATATATTTTGTATTGAGAGGTGATACTTATGTTATTTCATCTGTTTTTGCATGGTTGATGACTTTTGGAGCATGGACCGCTGCAGTCAGGATTCTGATGGAAAAGGTGTTGTTTGGAGGCAGAATTCGCGAAGATCAGAAAATCCAGGAAAATATACGGAAAATTCTATTTTCCAGAAGACTCGAGATGCCAGAAGATGGAGTGGAGGTGCGCCACATGGGGCCCACACCACCCCATGGTGTGAGCAAGCCAGGTCGGCCGAGTGGTGGCCAGGCCCACTCCAAAGCATCTCCCGGCGATATCTTCCTCCCGAAACCCTAAGACTCGGGAGCGACCACAGAAGATTCCGCCTCACAAGGGCGGAAAACACCGAGAGAGAAAGATCTCTCCGGCAGACAGATTTCTGCCGGGGGAATTCCTTCCCGGAGAGGGGAGATCGTCGCCATCAACACCACCATCAAGCTGGACTTCATCGGGATCATCATCATCATCATCACCACCATCATCACCATCAGCACCCTCATCACCATCTCCATATTGCTGTAACAATTGGTTGAATCTTGCTATAGTTCATAGGGGAAACTTTCCCGGTGTTGATTACTCTTTGTAGTTGATGCTATTGAGTGAACCATTGAATTATTGTTTATGTTCAGATTGTTATACATCATTATTCCATCTCTGATCATGATCCATATGATGTCTTGTGAGTAGTTCGTTTTGTTCTTGAGGACATGGGAGAAGTCTTGTTGTTAGTAGTGGATCTACGTTGAGAAAGATTCAATAGATTGTTATTTAAGTTATGGTGTACTTCTAGTGGTGTCATGTGAATGACTACATGACACTTCACCTATATGGGCCTAGGGAATGCATTGTGTATTTGGCTACTAATCGTAGGGGTTGCGGAGTGATGTAAACCTGAACCCCCGTTAGGAAACCATTGCACAAGGGACGTAAGGGTCTTAGAGTTTAAAGCTGTGGTTAGGTTTTATCTTAATTACTTTCTTGTACTTACGAATGTTTGCAAGGGGGTTTAATCACAAGTATATATTAAGTCTTGGATGGGACGGTACATTAGCACAGGTTCACCCACACAACACTTAGCAAGCTAGAGAATATTAATCGACTATATGAAGCGAAAGCACTTGACAGTCTTCCCATGTGTCCTCGAGAACGTTTGGTCATCTATAGAAATACAACCCGCTTGTCCTTTCTGCATAAAGTTGGGCCACTTGCTGCATTCATTCTTATCTTTTGTTTACTCGTACTTTGTTTACTTGCTTTATCGAAACCGCTAAAAATCCGTTTGCTAAGTATTTGTAGAGAATTCTGATCCATACCACTAGCCAAAGACCTTCGCTCCTCGTTGGGTTCGACACTCTTACTTATCGAATATGCGATACACCCCTATACTTGTGGGTCATCACAAGCTAACACCCAAATCGGATAAATGCATTTGGGATATCCAGGTGAACCTTTGGGTATTACTTCTACAACCGAGAAGAGGGCAAAGTGTTTGTCAGAAAGAAGTTTTCCTAGATGGAAAGAGTTTCTCACAAAGGAACGAGTGGAAGGTCGGTGCGACTTGAAGAAGTTCAAGAAGATCCGGTCGAGGATGCTTCACAGTGATGCTATTGTAGCAGAACAAGTTGAGCAACCTGTGGCAATAGAAGCACCACAACCATGAAGGTCGGCGAGGCTCCATGAAGCGCGGGAATTATTATTGTTAGACAATGATGAGCCTACGACCTATGCAGAAGCGATGATGGACCTAGACTCTGAGAAATGGTTGATTGCCATGAGATCCGAGATAGAGTCTGATACGTCCAAAATGTATCTACTTTCCCGAACACTTTTGCTATTGTTTCTTCTCTAATTTGTGTGATTTGGATACAACTAATGCGGATTAATGTTGTTTTTAGTAGAATTGCTTTGGTGTCTCGTTTTTGTGCAGGAAATTAACTTTCAGGAAAAATCCTGGAAAATATCGCAAAACTCCTATTTTACCAGAAGACTCATGAAGCCAGAAGACGAGACGGAGTGGGGCCACGAGGGCCCACACCACCCAGCTCCGGGTCATGCCAGTGCTAGGGGTTGTGTGGCTGCCTCGGTCTCCCGACCTCTCCTTTCGCTATATAAGCCCTCTGATCTAAAAACAGAGGGGGGTTCGACGTTTTTCCAGATAGAGTTCTGCTGCACCGCCACCACTAGAAACCGCGATTCGAAACCAGAAACTCCATTCTGACACCCTGCCAGGATGGGGAATTGGAGGAGATCATCGCCATCATCATTGCCATCGCTTCTCCATCAACCATCCATGATTCCCCCATCCATGAGTGAGTAATCCCCCGCAGTAGGCTATGGGGATGGTAGGGATTGGATGAGATTGTTCATGTAATTGCATTAGATTGTTAGGGCATGGTGCCTAGTATCTATTGTTAGTGCTTTTTGACATTGTTGCAACTTGTTATGCTTAATGCTTGTCACTAGGGTCCGAGTGCCATAATTTCAGATCTGAACATGTCATTGATTCATAATGATATTATTGTTTATGATCTTACCTGCAAGTTGTATACACATATTATTGTCTGGAACCCGAGGCCCCGAAGTGATAGAAATCGGGATAACTGGAGGGGGTGGTTGTGATGTGAGGATCACGTGTGTTCATGGAGTGTTAATGCTTTGCTCCGGTGTTCTATTAAAAGGAGCATCTTAATTGCCAGTAGATTCCCTTGAGGCCCCGCTGCAACTGGTAGGACAAAAGATGTTGTGCAAGTTCTCCTTGCGAGCACGTATGACTATATATGAAACACATGCCTATGATTATTTAGTACTTGGATACTTTATCTTATTTATCTGCAAATGCCCTATGTCTTAATTATTATATGAATTTTCTTGCCCATGCAATGCCCATCCATCCATCCCTATGCCTACCGCACTTTAATCCTACTGTTTACTGCAATTGTTACTGCTGTCTTTACTTTTACTACTCCTATCACTTTGCTATTGCTACTACAAAGCTGTTACTCTTGATAAACTCATGAGCAAGATTGTTTCCAAAATTACTGAATTCATTACTCAGTTGTTAAGGCTTATAAATATTCTTTGGTTCCCATTGTGTCGAATCAATAAATTGGGTTTTACTTCCCTCGAAGACTATTGCGATCCCCTATACTTGTGGGTCATCAGAGTCCATGGGAGAAAATCAAGTTTGGAACTTGGTTGACCTGTCTGATGGTTTTAAAGCCATAGAGTGCAAATGGATCTATAAGAAGAAGATTGATATGGATGGAAATGTTCACATCCATAAAGCTCGACTTGTTGCAAAAAGTTTTTGACAAGTTCAAGGAGTTGACTACGATGAGACTTTCTCGCCCGTAGTGATGCTTAAATCTATACGGATCATTCTAGCCATTGTTGCATATTTTGACTATGAGATATGGCAGATAGACGTCAAGACGGCTTTCTTAAATGGAATCCTTACTGAGGACATGTATATAATGCATTCAAAGTTTTGTCGATCCAAACAATGCTGGAAAGGTATGCAAACTTCAAAAGTCTATTTATGTGCTAAAGCAAGTATCTCGGAGTTGGAACATTCGATTTGATGAAGCTGTAAAGGAGTTTGGCTTCATCAAAAACAAACAAGAACCTTGTGTGTATAAGAAAGAAAGTGGGAAATTGCTTGTATTTCTAATATTATATGTAGATGACATATTACTGATTGCAAATGACATTCATATGCTCGAGTCTATTAAGACCTCATTGAAAAATAGTTTTCTATGAAGGACTTAGTAGAAGCGGCATATATTCTGGGTATCAAGATCTATAGAGATAGATCAAGGAGGCTAATTGTATTAAGCCAGAGTACATACATTGACAAAGTGTTGAAATGGTCCAACATGGAAAAGGCTAAGAAGGGTTCTTGTCCATGTCTCACGGCATTAAACTCAAGAAGACTTAGTGTCCTTCGACCATCGATGGCGAGAGCGCATGAGTATGGTTCCATATGCTTCGGCTATTGGATCCATCATGTATGCAATGACATGTACTTGCCCAAATGTTTCCTATGCTCTAAGTGTTACGAGCAGATACCAGGCTGATCTAGGTGAAAGCCACTGGACAGCGATAAAGAATATCCTTAAGTACTTGAGAAGGACTAAAGATATGTTCCTAGTTTATGGAGGTGAGGATGAACTTCAAAAAAGAGTTACACAGATGCGAGTTACCTTAACGACTCAGATGACTCCAAATCGCAATCAGGTTATGTGTTTGTCATGAATGGTGGTGATGTGAGCTAGAAAAGTTCTAAGCAAGATACAGTGGCCTCCTCTTCAACAGGAGCTGAATATATTGCCGCCTAGGAGGCTGTAAAGGAAGCTATTTGGATTAGGAATTTCCTAATCGCTCTATGTGTGGTTGCTGGCTCATGTATTAACGAGCTCGTTGGGGAACCCCAAGAGGAAGGTATGATGAGCACAGCAGTAAGTTTCCCTCAGTTATGAAACCAAGGTTATCAATCCAGTAGGAGCAAGGAAACACCCCAAAGGTGTTGCTAGCTGAGCCTTGGCAGGGCACACTACTGGTGCTAGTAGCAACGTGGAGACCTGCACAACACAACCACAGAACTGTGTCCCTAACTTGCGATGAGGCTGTCAATCTCACCGGTTTTGCTGAAAACAAAGGGTTAAACGTATCGAATAGAAGGAAGTAATAGTTTGCAAAAAGTAAACACAAAGTAGTAAACAGTTTGTAGATTGTATGTAAAAGAAAGGACCGGGGTCCATAGTTCACTAGAGGTGGCTCTCCTTAAGATAGATAACATCTTTGGGTGAATAAATTACATGAGGCAATTGACAAACATCGAGAAAGCAATACATGCATATACTAATCATCTTGACTCCTTTGTAACTTGATTGGGCATTACAACATTATACATAGACCGCCATCCAACTGCATCTATGACTAATAATCCACCTTTAGGTTATCATCCAAACCCCCTCCAGTATTAAGTTGCAAGCAACAGATTATTGCTTTACAAATTGCGTGTAAAGTAAACAATATGATTGTTCTATGAACAAAGGATTGTTGTTTTCTCCCTAGTAGCAACAGCACATCTAGTACCTTAGAGATTTATCACTTCCCAGTTACGGAGGCATGAACCCACTATCGAGCATAAATACTAGCTCTTGGAGTTGCTAGCATCTACTTGGCCAAGATAGCTACTAACAATGGAAAGCATGCAAGATCACAAATAACAAAGACATGATAGAATCAATAATCAATCTGAAATAGCATCTCAATATCCATCGGGTCCCCGCAAACACAACATGCAGAATTACAAATAGATGATCTTGATCATGAGCAGACTCACAAGATCTAGACATGAAAGCAAAGGAGGAGAACCAGCCATCTAGCTACTACATGGACCCGTAGTCCAGGATGAACTACTCACACATCACACGGAGGCTTGCATGATGATGAAGAAGGCCTCGGTGAATTCCCTCTCGGCAGGTGCTGGAAGAGCCAGATCCTCGATCTAGGGATAGAGATGACAGGTCTGAGACTCTTCGTGGATTTTGATCGGGTACTTAGAGTTTTGGTCCCGAGGGCAATATATAGGCGGAAGGAGAGGCCGAGGGGGTGGCCTGGGCTGGCCACACCACCCTCTGGCAGGCCGGCCTGGCCAGCCGGCCAGGTGTGTGGTGGTAGCCCCTCCGTCTCGCACTCTGGCTTCAGATGTCTTCCGGAAAAATAGGCACTTTGGCTTTTGTCCCGTCCAATTCCAAGAATATTCATTTTCTGACTTTCCTGGAACCAAAAACAACAGAAAACAGGCAGTTGGCACTATGGCTCTTGTTAATAGGTTAGTCCAAGAAATCATATGAAAAGTACTCCAAAGTGTGGACAAAACACAAGAAAGTAGATAAAACCAAGCATGGAACATCAAAAATTATAGATACATTTGCAATGTATCAGTGGTTCAGGACGCGTCCAATCCCTTGGATGTTTATTGTGACAACAATAGTGCTATTGCACAAGCCAAGAAACCTAGACAACACCAGAAGAACAAACATATTCGCATGCGTTACCATCGGATTCGTGAGTTCATTGATGATGGTATTGTCATGTTATGAAAAATACATACGGACTCAAATGTTGCTGATCCCTTGACAAATCCACTCCCACAGCTTGCGCATGAAGCGCACACAAGAGAAATAGGTATTAGATACTATCTAGATTGATTCTAGTGCAAGTGGGAGACTGAAGGAAATATGCCCTAGAGGCAATCATATAGATGATTGTATTTTATATGTATCCATGAGTTATTATAATGTTCCTTAAATATCCATATATCAGGAAACTTCTATTGATTGACAATTATGTGAATTGTTTGTAAAACTCTTTACTTGTATGGTTATCTAATAGTTGTCCCTAGTGAGAGTTCATGTGAGGACACACGTTAAGATTAGACTAGCACATCGATTGGTTGATGACTATGTTTCATAAGTCATAGACATGAAGATGTCAAACTAATGATGTGGACATATGTTATGAACATGGGGTTGGACTGTCCAACTTGAGACTGGCAATAATACTTGCAGCCCTCTCTATACATCGTGTATGTTTTGTTCTTAGACCTGAGATTGTCGCATGTACTGGAGATATGGATCGACCTACTTTGGGTCTATCAATCACTACTCTGTAACTGGGTAGTTATAAAGGTAGCTTTCGGGTTTGTCCTGATACATGCTACAAGGCATTGGTCAATCAAGATGGGATTTGCCCCTCTCTATTTGAGAGAGATATCTCTGGGCCCCTCAAGTGATCGGATCCAGAAATGCATGGCCGTACTACATACGGTTAAGAGTTAACCTAGTAAAGGGATTTCGAATCACAGTATCGAGAAAGAGAGGTCGGCTTGGAGCTAGACCAAATATCGTAGGGCAAAGGGAAAGACATGTACTCAACCTTGTGATGGTTCATCCGAATGATCTTTATATGTATTTAGGAGTTGTCACGTCTTGCTAGAGGCCGCTGCCAACTATTGATGGAGTAAATATACTCGTGTCATGTCTATACGTGTATGAACCTATAGGGTCACACACTTTAGGGGCTAGAAGCCTAACGAGGATTGGATTCGAATTAGACTAGACTTAGGCTACTAATGAGCTGCTAATGTAGCAGCCCACCAGGGATGCCTATATAAGAGAGAATGAGGCGAGCTGAATAGGGTTGAGCATTCTACCCAGCCGCCACTCCTCTCACGCCTATCTTGCACGTACCGACCCAGCTGCAGTCTGTGTGACCTTCCACTCCGGACGTGTGGATACCTCGGAGGTGTTGCAGCTGTAGCACTTGGACGAGCCGCGCAAAGAGGAGCTGCTCGTGGGACGAGGACAAGGAGGAGACGTAGAATATCTACACTGCCCCGACGTGCTTCATCAAGTTCCTCAACTGCACGTCTAGTGGTAATCCCGTGATATATGATAACATTATTCCTGATTGACGCGGTAGAAAATTTTATTTTTCGCTAGTATAGTCTACCCGTTACCCTTCAAATTCCGATTTTCCTTCTCTTCAAGCCCAGATTTTACTTGTCCGAAGTTAGGACTGATTTTTCATATTGATTGCATGGCATTTAAGTTGGAACAAACGCTTCCAGGCTGACTAAGAAGATCTTCAAATCGTCTTACCTGAAAATCTCAGTCTTAAGTCTCGATCCATTGAGAAACTTGGTTTGCGAAAAGTGCGACCGGATGGAAAAGTCCAAGTTATGCCACATACCAATACCATACTACCATGACATAATTTGTGTTGTGTGCATCGGCCATGACACCGTTGGCCGTGGGGCGTTGGCTCTTCGTCGCCAGAATAGTTGGTCGCTTGACAACTATGGACACGCTCCATTGCAGTAATTACAGGTAACACTTTCAGGTATCATCGGACACACCCTATAATCATGTTCTGGAATGTATAACAAGACTATGATGTCGCTGCAATGCGCCGAGACGCTGACGATCGTACCAGTGCACAACAATGCCATTCATCAGAGATGCACATCGCCGCTGCTACCCGTCTGGCGATCGCGGCTGGTATTTGTCTGACGGTCGCGACTAATTTCCATGCGTCCAAGCAACCTGCTGCAGATCCTTCTGATCCGGCGGCCTCCAGGTAGAGATCGCCTCCGGCCAGGCGGCGTCGGCTGGACCTGGAGGGACGTCGGCGATGGCGAGGACGCAGTAGTATCTGCGGCGGTGGAGTGGAACATCGGGATGCTGCCGCGGCACACTGGGCAGGAATTGCGCAGCGACAGCCACGTGACGATGCAGTCAGGTGGTACAGGTGGCCGCAGGGGAGCCGGCGCGCGGGCGCCGCGGCCAGGAGGGGGTCGGTGCAGACCGGGCAGACCAGCGCAGTGTCGGTGACGGTGACGGTGGGCAGGGCGGCGATGGACTCCGCCGGCGCCGCTTGTGACCCGCCGCGTTGGGGCAGCGTGTCGAACGTGGCATCGTAGGCAGAAACAGGAGCCGGCGCCGCTCCTGCCCTGGGGAGTTGGAGTGGCGTCTCGAACGTCGCGTGGTAAGCCGAAACCGGCAGCGGCCGGGGCAGCGGCCGTGGCGGGCTCGGGTAATCAAAGTCGGAGGGACTGAAGCTGTATTCATCATCATCCCATGCACCGTGGAGCAGGGAATCCCAAAGCAGAGGCGGAGGCGGTGGCGGTGGCGGAAGCGGAAGCAGACCCTGAGACGTCGGCGGAGAATCCCAAGGCAGAGGCGGAGGCGGAAGCAGACCCTGAGACGTCGGCGTGGTCTCCGCGGTTGTGGACGCAGGTTGTAGCTGTTGGTGTGGTGGCGGCGACGCCAACCGAGGGAGGAGCAGAGCAGGCGGAGGAGTATGCCGACGATTGGCGGGATAAGGCAGGGGACGACCGGAATTCGCAGCATACCTGGCGGACGGACAGGTCCGACGGCGGCCCGCCCGTGGCAACGACTGGGTCCGAGGGAGCGAAGAAATAGTCCCATGTAGCGAGGATCGGTGGCTGCGGCAGCGGAGGCCTTGTGGAGAACTCGAAGGTCGCGTGCACGGGGATACCAGAGTCCGCGGCAGCCTCGTGGAAGGAGAATTCGACGACGAGACGTGCGAAATAGGCGGCGGAGGCGGGGGCGGGGGCGGGCAGTCAGAGGACGTGAAGAAGTACTTCCGTGGATCGCGGGAAACGGACGCCTGCAGCAGCCAAGGCGGCCGCGGAGGAGGAAGCAGATCCTGCGTCGGCGACTTGGTGGAAGGAGCCGCCGCCGAGGACGAAGACGGGATCGGCGGAGGGAGAGGAGGGGAGGCGGCAACGGCGTGGAAGAGGTGACGGGCGCGACGGCCAGGATACGGAGCATGGGGGTGGTGGTGGCGGCAAGATCGGCTGGGGCGCCTGGTGGGGCGGCGCGGGGAGTCGTCGAGGTAGTCCGGCGGCAGCCGGGCAAAGGTGAAGTGGAACAGGGAGGGCGGGCAGGAGCGAGAACCTCGCGCTGCAGGTGTGGCAGTAGAAGCTCACGGTCTGGGCCGAGGCCACGGCGGAGGTGAACATGGCGCGAGTTTCCGATGCTCCGGCCGGCTCGCGCCGTGCCTCCGTCCCATATATCAGAGGAGGGTTTACTCTGTGACCTCTGTCAGTTAGTGCCTTGGTGGTGGTTGTGCTGGCTCGAGCGCGTTTTCCTTTTCTTTTCCGTCCTGACTCCTGACTCCTTCTCCCTCCTTTTGGATGGCTTTCCACGCCTAGGTGACATGGGAGTCTAAGATCTTGACACGAAAGGTTTAAATTAACATCCATTGTCACTTTGCTGATTATATTATGTGGCTGCCCACTCTCCCCAGATGATGACCACTGGGAGCTGAGAGCAGATCAGCTAAATTATGCAAAACATATTTCATTTCCCACCAGGCACCAGGTATTCCCCGTTGTCATTTTTTTTTAAGAATATATATTAATATCACGGCGATACCAATTACACCCAGCCTCTGCGCACATAGCCTAGAAAATAGAAGAATAATTACAAAAAAAAAGTCCTGCTAAAGTGATCTACTACTTGTTGCAGCAGACCAACAACCACCAAGATAACACCAGAAATCCAATTTCTCCAAAAACGAGACCTCCAAGAAGGAAACAGTGTACAAGAGCCGTCATCGTCCTGGTCATCGATCATAGGTTTTCACCCAGGAAAAAGTCCGAACTAACAAAACAATGCCTCCAACAAGGTCATTGTCAGGCACAACCAACCAAATTTCAGACCTTGGGCTTTCACCCTGTAAGATTAGACACTAAATTCCTCATGTGTCGTCGCCCCTACTTGCCAGCTCCAAGTCATAAATCACCTAGCTGAAACCTCGTCATCACCAGGACTCGGACCACTCTTCCCGTCCTCAGATTTTCGGCTTACATGCCCTTCTCCATGACGGACTTCACCGTGAGACTAAAGACATGTCCCACGATGACAACAGACTGCAGAGCTTCGTAGCGCTTCCTCTAAAACCAAACGGTCAGAAAAACATGGATGCACACGACTGAAATCCATCTGATCCGGCAAACTCCAGGCATGTCGTCCATTTGGAGTTCGTCAGCACTCTAGAACTCGACACTCCGTCCAGATCACTGACAATGGCGACAAGCAGAACATCATCATGGCTTGAGAGGGATCTTAGGACCGACACCTTTATTAGGAAGATCGTCGGCCCCCACACCGCCGCCCGTCGGCTCCCCACGGGACCGGCCGCCTGATTCCCCAACGGCAAGGCCGGCAGAGGAGTAGGCAGCCCGGGATACCACAACCGCAACCTGGCGTGAAGAGACTGCGAAGATTCTCCAAAATCCGATCTGCGGAGAAAGTGCAGGCGAGGCATGGGTGCCCATCGCACCTGGATGCGGTTGGGCATCTAGGCCAAGGGCCAAAGCACCACCACCGAGCTCCACGCTGGCCATCCCTAGCGCCACGCCATCACTTTGGCTTGTTCATCCGCAGTACCAAAGTTATGTGCACCGCATGGCTACATTCTGTTGCCTGAAATTACCGCGTTTCGAAAAGTTGGGCCGCCAACTACTGAGAGGGGCCATTTTAAGGCAAACTCATCTCACCCCTGCCAAATACAAACATTCCGTTAAACCGCCCCGTGAAGTAGATGGTCGGGACCCACATGTCGGTTAATCGTCTGCGTGATGGCGCCAACGCAACCTCTTAGGCAAATCGAGCAGCTAAGTGGATTGGATGCATTGACCAATTTCACAAATCCATTCCCAGCTTTCCCCTAGCACCGGCGGCGTCGGAATCCACCCTCCAGGCAGGACGATCCCTTCGGTCATTTGACTTCTAGGGCCAAGTTGCTGCGCCTAGTCACTAATACCGAGCTCCAATGGCGCATGCCATAGCCGCCGTTGTGAGGCTCTGGCCCGCCTCCGCCACCGACGAGCCGAGCAGTTCAGAGGATGGCAGATCCTACTATCAAGGAAGAAGAAGTTCTACCTACAAGCGGGTGAGTTACCCTTCTCTTTGCTATTCGCACTAATTATAACTGCTAGCTGGCTACTGAACCTCAAATTGTTCGTTAGCCCAACGCTGACAAACATATTTTGTCCACAGTTTTCTGTCAAGTGGGATCTGCGCGGACCCCCCTTACCTGGTTACGGTAGTCCTCTACAGGTATGACTCCAAGGGCAAGTGGTATGGAAGCCATTGTTTCACGATGGAAGAAGCGTCTGCGCAGATCTACACTATATCTGGTATGGTTGTTGCTCTGCGTAATCATGTTGAAGTATGGCCGAAGCAAACTACAAAGTTCAGCTTCATGGATGAACGTGGCATCATGGTTTCTATATCGTGTGACAGTCAG
The DNA here is from genome assembly GCA_023614405.1 of Avena insularis. Lineage (NCBI taxonomy): Eukaryota > Viridiplantae > Streptophyta > Magnoliopsida > Poales > Poaceae > Avena > Avena insularis. Next base: position 485,460,383 of record CM042692.1, on the reverse strand, counting down.
CTAATTGGGTTGATGAAAAGGTATGCTTAGGATTGCATGTTTGAGCTGAATTGTGATGTACTGGATGTGGAAGCTGCTGCAACTGGGAGTCGCCCTTCTATTCTTGGACAGGGTCAGTCATTTTGCTGCCTGAAGAAATTAAAAATGAGTGGAAAGATGATGCTGGACACGATTCTGGTGCCCATTGTCCCGGCGATGCAGAGTACGCGAAGCTAAGAAAATTGGCACCGAGGAAGAGGAAGAAGGCAGGAAATGAAGAAGCCATTGGACGTGAAGGCTTGGCACCCAGGCTGCGGAAGAAGGCTGCTGGCAATGAAGATGCATAGTAGTGTATTGAACTTGAACCTATATGTAATTACATTAAATGCGGAGCTCGTGTGTGGCACGTTCTTTGGGCGAAACAATCTACCCACGTTTTACGAGTAAAATGTAAGCGCGACTTAGGGTTTGGAAATGCAGTCGATAGTTGAATCGAAATTGTGATTGTGCCACTACTATGAAAACAAGGATCCACTGGTTCCACGATTCTTTGAGGCGGAGGTCTCCAAATCTGACGAAATGTAAGTGGCGAAATAAATTATTTAAGCTGCCACACTCCACGAAGCAACAACTTATTTCACATGCTGCGTGGCGTGCAACATAAACAGCAATGTTCTCACCGATAATGCCGGATGAGGAGGAAATGGGTACCACTTTACGGCATAATCTTGAGCCCGTCTATCTCACCGCCTCTCTGCTCCTGCATCCCAGCATCTGGCGAAGCTCCGGATCTCGATGTAGGTGTACATGCTTCCACTTTATAAATTGTGGTTGTGTCATTTGCATGCGGCCAAATCCACGTAGATTACGTTTAAATAAACCACCAATGTCAGAATACACTAGTAGAAAAGGGGTCTTTGGTCCACGGTCACGTTTCCAATCCGGGACAGAGATCTAAATCGAGGCAGAAATTGATCTATATCACAAATTCTTCCACAAATTAATCAAGACAGAGATCTAAATTGAGGCATTTCATTAATTCAACCACAAATTCATCTAAACAAAGGTGCGATTTCACATCCTACATTAATTCAAACAATAGTCAACAATTTCACTTCCACTGCCACTGTCCTCCAAGCCGCCGGCTTCCTCGTCTTCGTCGGACGGAACCTCCACGATTTCCGTATTGTACGCGAGACGGAGCACCTCTTCGCGGTGAGCGGCGGTGATGACGGTGAACTTGGTCCGTCGAGACGGACGAACCTCTCCGCCCTTCTCGATTGCGGAGATCCCGGTGCACCACGCGTCCGTAAGCAATCACGGTTGCTGATCTTGGCCTTCCGCTCCTTCTTGAACAGCGCCGGCCAGTACGGGCTGGCCGCCGCGTACCGGGGCAGCGCCCTCTTCCATGCGGGCATCTGGCGGTGGCGCGCCGCGATTTCTCTCTCCATCACGGCTCCGCCGGGGACGAGGAGCGGAGCCACCGGCACCCCCGCATAGTTGATGCACCATCCGTGGGGCACCGGTCGCGGCCGGCAGCGCGAGGATGTCGAAGTGCACGAACATCACCGCCTCGTAGAAGTTCAGCAAGGGCATCTCCATGGCGGCGCGATGGATATTGGAGAGGGAGCGAGGGGGTGGACGATGCGGTGGAGATCGGAGAGGGCGAGGGGATGGGCGACGAAGCGACGGGCGGAATATCCAAGGGGCATTGGTCAGACAAAAGGAAGTAATGCAGGGTTAAGACAGATTAACGGGCGACCAATTTTTTTACTCCCATGACTCCGGGGCCAATAGTTCAGACCGCTAGGTCAACAAGTACAACTATTACAACTTAAAAAAGGCACGGGGCTTAAGCTAAATAGAACTAGTTAACACACATCTCCTTGATCTTCCTAATCTTAGCCCTATGCGCATCTTCCTGCGAGAGCAAGGATCGAATCGTCTGCTCCTTCCTTTTAGCATCTTCCTTGCATAGCTTCAATTGTTTCTCTACATCTTTCCTCATGCACTTGTCAATACTCGTAGTTGTGAACTGCAGGACTTTGGCCTAGTGAAGATCCTTCCTTGCTTGAGTCAGTTCTTCCTCTGCTTTAGCCTTCAGGGCCAACGTCGCGTCCCTCTCCTTCTCGACTTTGCTAACCTTGTCTTCCACCCCCATGAGATCTCGCTTATGCTTGGTCGTGTCAACTGGTTCCCATAGCTTCATCTCAACCTTTGTCAAGAAGTGAGCTGAATCTGATTCTTTCAACTCAAGTCATTTCCGATAGTTTGTCCAGCGTTTTACGCATCGATTTGGGCCACTCTAGATCTACCATTGACAACACCGCAACCGCCTCGCATCATTGCGATGTCCTTGACACCGTAGAAACCTCATGCTGTTTAGATCCTTGAGCGCTACAAATTTAAGCGGGCACATATCCATGTTTACATAATAGAATTTGTCTTCATCCGCTAAACCGTGATAGTCAGTGTCATACATCGTCTGGTTGGCCTAACACATCATACGCGCATGAGCAAACGGAGTAGATCTGGCTAAAAAAATAGATAACTGGCCATGGATGATAGAGATAGAGATGAGAATGTGGCTTCGAGGGGAAGGAAGAGAAGTACGGGGAGGAAGAGAAGTAATGGGGACGTGACACTGGGATATGGCATGCTCAACTCGTGAGTCATGACACTCGCAACAGGGGGCCCTCGGTGTTTCCAATTTGTCCAGAGCAAGCGTGGCCAATCATGCCGCAGAACAGACTACTCGCGGATCGATCTCACGAAAACCATCCCAATCGTCCAAGCGCCCCGATCGAATGGTATGTAGCAATCGACAAGTAGAACAACTGTGTTAGGACGTGCCTTCTAGAAGACTCGGTCTAACGCTAAGGTTAGGGCTCTCCTAAGGTTAATTAGTATCCATATGCGCTTTATGAAAAGAACATGCATCCAATGACACGGGTGGATCTAGCTGTGGTTAATGAGAAGAGCAGACATGCAATGACACCGGTGATATGTGGTTTGTGGGAAGAACACACATGCAATGACTCTGGTGATATGTGGTTTGTGGGAAGAACAGACATGCAATGACACTGGTGGATCCATGTTTGGTTAACGAGAAGAACACACATGCAATGACTATGGCTGTGGTTAATGATATAGTTTGTAAGAACACACATGCAATGACTCTAGCTGTGGTTCATGAAAAGAGCATACATGCGATGACTCTAACTATGATTCATGAAAAGAGCAGACATGCGATGACACCGGTGGATCCATGTGTAGTACATGGGAAAAACAAACATGCAATGACCTTTGGGTGGATCCATGTGTGGTGCGTGAGAAGAACACACATGCAATGACACGGTGGATCCATGTGTGGTCATGGGAAGAACACACATGCAATGACTCTAGTGATATGTGGTTTGTGAAAAGAGCAGACATGCAATGACTCTAGCTGTGGTTAATGAGAAGAAGCGGACATGCACTGACACTGGTGGATCCATGTGTGGTTAATGAGAAGAACACACATGCAATGACACTGGGTGTGGTTCATGATATGGTTTGTAAGAAGAACACACATGCAATGACTCTAGTTGTCGATCATGAAAAGAGCACGCATGCGATGACTCTAGCTGTGGTTCATGGGAAGAGCAGACATACAATGACACTGGTGGATCCATGTGTGGTCTGTGGGAAGAACACACATGCAATGACATTGGTGGATCCATGTGTGGTCTGTGGGAAGAACACACATGCAATGACACTGGTGGATCCATGTGTGGTTCATGGGAAGAACACACATGCAATAACACCGGTGATATGTGGTTTGTGAGAAGAACACACATGCAATGACTCTAGTTGTGGTTCATGAAAAGATCAGACATGCAATGACACTGGCGGATCCATGTGTGGTTCATGGGAAGAACACACATGTAATGACTCTGGTGGATCCATGTGTGGTATGTGGGAAGAACAAACATGCAATGACACTGGGTGGATCCATGTGTGGTATGTGGGAAGAACACAGATGCAATGACACTGGTGGATCCATGTGTGGTATGTGGGAAGAACACACATGCAATGACACAGGTGATATGTGGTCTGTGAGAAGAACACACATGCAATGACTCTAGCTATGGTTCATGAAAAGAGCAGACATGCGATGGCACTGGTGGATCCATGTGTGGTTCATGGGAAGAACACACATGCAATGACACTAGTGGATCCATGTGTGGTCTGTGGGAAGAACACACATGCAATGAATCTAGTGATATGTGGTTTGTGAAAAGAACAGACATGCAATGACTCTAGCTGTGGTTAATCAGAAGAGGAGACATGCAATGACACTGGTGGATCCATGTGTGGTCTGTGGGAAGAACACACATGCAATGACTCTGGTGATATGTGGTTTGTGAAAAGAACAGACATGCAATGACTCTAGCTGTGGTTAATCAGAAGAGCAGACATGCAATGACACTAGGTGTGGTTCATGATATGGTTTGTGAGAAGAACACGCATGCAATGACTCTAGTTGTGGTTCATGAAAAGAGCAGACATGCAATGACACTGGTGGATCCATGTGTGGTCTGTGGGAAGAACAAACATGCAATGACTCTAGATGTGGTTCATGGGAAGAACACACATGCAATGACACTGGTGGATCCATGTGTGGTCTGTGGGAAGAACACACATGCAATGACTCTGGTGATATGTGGTTTGTGAAAAGAACAGACATGCAATGGCTCTAGCTATGGTTAATGAGAAGAGAAGACATGCAATGACACCGGTGGATCCATGTGTGGTTAATGAGAAGAACACACATGCAATGACACTAGGTATGGTTCATGATATGGTTTGTAAGAAGAACACACGTGCAATAACTCTAGTTGTTGATCATTAAAAGAGCACGCATGCGATGACTCTAGCTGTGGTTCATGGGAAGAGCAGACATATAATGACACTCGTGGATCCATGTGTGGTCTGTGGGAAGAACACACATGCAATGACACTGGTGGATCCATGTGTGGTCTGTGGGAAGAACACACATGCAATGACACTGGTGGATCCATGTGTGGTTCATGCGAAGAACACACATGCAATGACACCGGTGATATGTGGTTTGTGAGAAGAACACACATATAATGACTCTAGTTGTGGTTTATGAAAAGAGCAGACATGCGATGAGGCCGTGGATCCATGTGGTCTATGGAAGAACACACATGCAATGACTCTGGTGATATGTGGTTTGTCAAAGGAACAGACATGCAATGACTCTAGCTGTGATTAATGAAAAGAGCAGACATGCAATGACACCGGTGGATCCATGTGGGGTTAATGAGAAAAACACACATGCAATGACACCGGGTGTGGTTCATGATATGGTTTGTGAGAAGAACACACATGCAATGACACTGGTGGATCCATGTGTGGTCTGTGGGAAGAACACGCATGCAATGACACCGGATGGATCCATGTGTGGTCTGTGAGAAGAACACACATGCAATGACACCAGTGGATCCATGTGTGGTCTGTGGGAAGAACACACATGCAATGACACAGGTGATATGTGGTCTGTGAGAAGAACACACATGCAATGACTCTAGCTATGGTTAATGAGAAGAGCAGACATGCAATGACACCGGTGGATCCATTTGTGGTTAATGAGAAGAACACAAATGCCATGACACTGGGTGTGGTTCATGATATGGTTTGTAAGAAGAACACACATGCAATGACTCTAGCTGTCGATCATGAAAAGAGCACGCATGCGATGACTCTAGCTGTGGTTCATGGGAAGCGCAGACATATAATGACATTGGTGGATCCATGTGTGGTCTGTGGGAAGAACACACATGCAATGACACTGGTGGATCCATGTGTGGTCTGTGGGAAGAACACACATGCAATGACACTGGTGGATCCATGTGTGGTTCAAGGGAAGAACACACATGCAATGACTCTAGTTGTGGTTCATGAAAAGAGCAGACATGCAATGACACTGGCGGATCCATGTGTGGTTCATGGGAAGAACACACATGTAATGACTCTGGTGGATCCATGTGTGGTATTTGGGAAGAACAAACATGCAATGGCACTGGGTGGATCCATGTGTGTCATGGGTAGAACATGTATGCAATGACACTGGTGGATCCATGTGTGGTATGGGAAGAACACATGCAATGACATAGGTGATATGTGGTTTGTGAGAAGAACACACATGCTCTGTCTCTAGCTGTGGTTCATGAAAAGAGCAGACATGCGATGGCATTGGTAGATCCATGTGTGCTTCATGGGAAGAACACACATGCAATGACACTGGTGGATCCATGTGTGGTTTTTGGGAAGAACACACATGCAATGACTCTGGTGATATGTGGTCTGTGAAAAGAACAGACATGCAATGACTCTAGTTGTGGTTACTCCGAAGAGCAGACATGCAATGACACTGGTGGATCCATGTGTGCTTAATGAGAAGAACACACATGCAATGACTCTAGTTGTGGTTAATGAAAAGAGCAGACATGCAATGACATTGGTGGATCCATGTGTGGTCTGAGAAGAACACGCATGCAATGACTCTAGCTGTGGTTCATGGGAAGAACACACATGCAATGACACTGGGTGGATCCATGTGTGGTCCGTGGGAAGAACTCACATGCAATGACACTGGTGGATCCATGTGTGGTCTGTGGGAAGAACACACATGCAATGACACAGGTGATATGTGGTCTCTGAGAAGAACACACATGCACTGACTCTAGCTGTGGTTCATGAAAAGAGCGTATATGCGATGACCAGGTGGATCCATGTGTGGTTCATGGGAAGAACACACATGCAATGACACTGGTGGATCCATGTGTGGTCTGTGGGAAGAACACACATGCAATGACTCTGGTCATATGTGGTTTGTGAAAAGAACAAACATGCAATGACTCTAGCTATGGTTAATGAGAAGAGCAGACATGCAATAACACCGGTGGATCCATGTGTGGTTAATGAGAAGAACACACATGCAATGACACTGGGTGTGGTTCATGATATGGTTTGTAAGAAGAACACACATGCAATGACTCTGGCTGTTGATCATTAAAAGAGCACACATGCGATGACTCCAACTGTGGTTCATGAAAAGAGCAGACATGCGATGCCACCGGTGTATCCATGTGTGGTCTATGAGAACAGCAGACATACAATTACACCAGTGGATCCTTACGTGGTCTGTGAGAATAACACACATGCAATGACACTAGTGGATCCATGTGTGGTCTATGGGAAGAACACACATGAAATGCAACTGGTGATATGTGGTCTGTGAGAAGAACACACATGCAATGACTCAGGCTGTGGTAGATGAAAAGAGCAGACATGCGATGACACTAGTGGATCCATGAGTGGTCTGTGAAAGAACACACATGCAATGACTCTGGTGATATGTGGTTTGTGAAAGAAACAGACTTGCAATGACTCTACCTGTGGTTAATGAAAAAAGGATACATGCAATGACACCGGTGGATCCATGTGGGATTAATGAGAAGAACACACATGCAATGACACTGGGTGTGGTTCATGATATGGTTTGTGAGAAGAACACACATGCCATGACACTGGTGGATCCATGTGTGGTCTGTGGGAAGAACACACATGCAATGACAATGGTGATATGTGGTCTGTGAGAAGAACACACATGCAATAACACCGATGGATCCATGTGTGGTCTGTGGGAAGAACACACATGCAATGACACAGGTGATATGTGGTATGTGAGAAGAACACACACGCAATGACTCTAGCTGTGGTTAATGAGAAGAGCAGACATGCAATGACACCGGTGGATCCATGTGTGGTTAATGAGAAGAACACGCATGCAATGACACTGGGTGTGGTTCATGATATGGTTTGTAAGAAGAACATACATGCAATGACTCTAGCTGTCGATCATGAAAAGGGCACGCATGCGATGACTCTAGCTGTGGTTCATGGGAAGAGCAGACATACAATGACACTGGTGGATCCATGTGTGGTCTATGGGAAGAACACACATGCAATGACACTGGTGGATCCATGTGTGGTCTGTGGAAAGAACACACATGCATTGACACTGGTGGATCCATTTGTGGTTCATGGGAAGAACACACATGCAATGACACCGGTGATATGTGGTTTATGAGAAGAACACACATGTAATGACTCTAGCTGTGGTTCATGAAAAGAGCAGACATGCAATGACACTGGTGGATCCATGTGTGGTTCATGGGAAGAACACACATGTAATGACTCCGGTGGATCCATGTGTGGTCTGTGGGAAGAACAAACATGCAATGACACTGGGTGGATCCATGTGTTGTATGTGTGAAGAACACACATGCAATGACACCAGTGGATCCATGTGTGGTCTGTGGGAAAACACACATGCAATGACACAGGTGATATGTGGTCTGTGAGAAGAACACACATGCAATAACTCTAGCTGTGGTTAATGAGAAGAGCAGACATGCAATGACACCGGTGGATCCATGTGTTGTTAATGAGAAGAACACACATGCAATGACACTGGGTGTGGTTCATGATATGGTTTGTAAGAAGAACACACATGCAATGACTCTAGCTGTCGATCATGAAAAGAGCACGCATGCGATGACTCTAGCTGTGGTTCATGGGAAGAGAAGACATACAATGACACTGGTGGATCCATGTGTGGTCTGTGGGAAGAACACACATGCAATGACACTGGTGGATCCATGTGTGGTCTGTGGAAAGAACACACATGCATTGACACTGGTGGATCCATTTGTGGTTCATGGGAAGAACACACATGCAATGACACCGGTGATATGTGGTTTATGAGAAGAACACACATGTAATGACTCTAGCTGTGGTTCATGAAAAGAGCAGACATGCAATGACACTGGTGGATCCATGTGTGGTTCATGGGAAGAACACACATGTAATGACTCCGGTGGATCCATGTGTGGTCTGTGGGAAGAACAAACATGCAATGACACTGGGTGGATCCATGTGTTGTATGTGTGAAGAACACACATGCAATGACACCAGTGGATCCATGTGTGGTCTATGGGAAAACACACATGCAATGACACAGGTGATATGTGGTCTGTGAGAAGAACACACATGCAATAACTCTAGCTGTGGTTAATGAGAAGAGCAGACATGCAATGACACCGGTGGATCCATGTGTTGTTAATGAGAAGAACACACATGCAATGACACTGGGTGTGGTTCATGATATGGTTTGTAAGAAGAACACACATGCAATGACTCTAGCTGTCGATCATGAAAAGAGCACGCATGCGATGACTCTAGCTATGGTTCATGGGAAGAGAAGACATACAATGACACTGGTGGATCCATGTGTGGTCTGTGGGAAGAACACACATGCAATGACACTGGTGGATCCATGTGTGGTCTGTGGGAAGAACACACATGCAATGACACTGGTGGATCCATGTGTGGTTCATGGGAAGAACACACATGCAATGACACCGGTGATATGTGGTTTATGAGAAGAACACACATGCAATGACTCAAACTGTGGTTCATAAAAAGAGCAGACATAGAATGACACTGGTGGATCCATATGTGGTTCATGGGAAGAACACACATGCAATGACTCTGGTGGATCAATGTGTGGTATGTGGGAAGAACAAAATGCAATGACATTGGGTGGATCCATGTGTGGTCTGTGGGAAGAACACACATGCAATGACACTGGTGGATCCATGTGTGGTCTGTGGGAAAAGACACATGCAATGACACAGGTGATATGTGGTATGTGAGAAGAACACACATGAAATGACTCTAGCTGTGGTTCATGAAAAGAGCAGACATGCGATGGCACTAGTGGATCCATGTGTGGTTCATGGGAAGAACACACATGCAATGACACTGGTGGATCCTTGTGTGGTCCGTGGCGAGAACACACATGCAATGACTCTTGTGATATGTGGTTTGTGAAAAGAACAGACATGCAATGACTCTAGTTGTAGTTAATCAGAAGAGCAGACATGCAATAAAAATGGTGGATCCATGTGGGGTTAATGAGAAGAACACACATGCAATGACACTGGGTGTGGTTCATGATATGGTTTGTGAGAAGAACACGCATGCAATGACTCTAGCTGTGGTTCATGAAAAGAGCAGACATGTAATGACACTAGTGGATCCATGTGTGGTCTGTGAGAAGAACACACATGCAATGACTCTAGCTGTGGTTCATGGGAAGAACACACATGCAATGACACTGGGTGGATCCATGTGTGGTCTGTGGGAAGAACACACATGCAATGACACTGGTGGATCCATTTGTGGTCTGTGGGAAGAACACACATGCAATGACACAATTGATATGTGGTCTGTGAGAAGAACACACATGCAATGACTCTAGCTATGGTTCATGAAAAGAGCAGACATGTGATGACACTGGTGGATCCATGTGTGGTTCATGGAAAGAACACACATGCAATGACACTGGTGGATCCATGTGTGGTCTATGGGAAGAACACACATGCAATGACTCTGGTGATATGTGGTTTGTGAAAAGAACAGACATGCAATGACTCAAGATGTGGTTAATGAGAAGAGCAGACATGCAATGACACCGATGGATCCATGTGTGGTTAATGAGAAGAACACACATGAAATGACACTAGGTGTGGTTCAAGATATGGTTTGTAAGAAGAACACACATGCAATGACTCTAGCTGTCGATCATGAAAAGAGCATGCATACGATGACTCTAACTATAGTTCATGAAAAGAGCAGACATGCGATGCCACCGGTGTATCCATGTGTGGTCTATGAGAAGAGCAGACATGCAATTACACCGGTGCATCCTTACGTGGTCTGTGAGAATAACACACATGCAATGACACTGGTGGATCCATGTGTGGTTCATGGGAAGAACACACATGCAATGACATTGGTGGATCCATGTGTGGTATGTGGGAAGAACAAACATGCAATGACACTGGGTGGATCCATGTGTGGTCTGTGGGAAGAACACACATGCAATGACACTGGTGGATCCATGTGTGGTATGTGGGAAGAACACACATGCAATGACATAGGTGATATGTGGTCTGTGAGAAGAACACACATGCAATGACTCTAGCTGTGGTTCATGAACAGAGCAGACATGCGATGGCACTGGTGGATCCATGTGTGCTTCATGGGAAGAACACACATGCAATGACACTGGTGGATCCATGTGTGGTCTGTGGGAAGAACACACATGCAATGACTCTGGTGATATGTGGTTTGTGAAAAGAACAGACATGCAATGACTCCAGCTGTGGTTAATCGGAAGAAGTGCATGCAATGACCTGTGGATCCATGTGGGGTTATTGAGAAGAACACACATGCAATGACCCTGGGTGTGGTTCATGCTATGGTTTGTGAGAAGAACACGCATGCAATGACTCTAGCTGTGGTTAATGAAAAGAGCAGACATGCAATGACACCGGTGGATCCATGTGTGGTTAATGAGAAAGAACACACATGCAATGACACTGGGTGTGGTTCATGATATGGTTTGTAAAAAGAACACACGTGCAATGACTCTAGCTGTGGTTCATGAGAAGAGCAGACATACGGTGACACTGGTGGATCCATGTGTGGTTCATGGGAAGAACACACATGCAATGACACTGGTGGATCCATGTGTGGTATGTGGGAAGAACACACATGCAATGACACTAAAGATATGTGGTCTAAGAGAAGTACACAGATGCAATGACTCTAATGTGGTTAATAAAAAGAGCAGACATGCAATGACACTGGTGGATCCATGTGTGGTCTATGGAAGAACACACATGCAATGACTCTGGTGATATGTGGTTTGTGAAAGGAACAGACATGCAATGACTCTAGCTATGGTTAATAACAAGAGCAGACATGCAATGACACCGGTGGATCCATGTGGGGTTAATGAGAAGAACACACATGCAATGACACTGGGTGTGGTTCAGGATATGGTTTGTGAGAATAACACACATGCAATGACACTGGTGGATCCATGTGTGGTGTGTGGGAAGAACACACATGCAATGACACTTGTGATATGTGGTATGTGAGAAGAACACACATGCAATACCACCGGTGGTTCCACGTGTGGTTCATGGGAAGAACACACATGCAATGACTCTGGTGATATGTGGTTTCTGAAGTGAACAGTCATGCAATGACTCTTGCTGTGGTTAATGAGAAGAGCAGACATGCAATGACACCGGTGGATCCATGTGTGGTTAATGAGAAGAACACACATGCAATAACACTGGGTGTGGTTCATGATATGGTTTGTAAGAAGAACACACATGCAATGACTCTAGTTGTCGATCATAAAAATAGCACGCATGCGATGACTCTAGATGTGGTTCATGGGAAGAGCAGACATATAATGACACTGGTGGATCCATGTGTGGTCTGTGGGAAGAACACACATGCAATGACACTGGTGGATCCATGTGTGGTCTTTGGGAAGAACACACATGCAATGACACTAGTGGATCCATGTGTGGTTCATGGGAAGAACACACATGCAATGACACCGGTGATATGTGGTTTGTGAGAAGAACACACATGCATTGACTCTAGTTGTGGTTCATGAAAAGAGCAGACATGCAATGACACTGGTGGATCCATGTGTGGTTCATGGGAAGAACACACATGCAATGACACTGGTGGATCCATGTGTGGTCTATGAGAAGAACACGCATGCAATGACTCTAGCTGTGGTTCATGGGAAGAACACACATGCAATGACACTGGGTGGATCCATGTGTGGTCCGTGGGAAGAACACACATGAAATGACACTGGTGGATCCATGTGTGGTCTGTGGGAAGAACACACATGCAATGACACAGGTGATATGTAGTCTGTGAGAAGAACACACATGCAATGACTCTAGCTATGGTTCATGAAAAGAGCAGACATGCGATGACACTGGTGGATCCATGTGTGGTTCATGGGAAGAACACACATGCAATGACACTGGTGGATCCATGTGTGGTCTGTGGGAAGAACACACATGCAATGACTCTGGTGATATGTGGTTTGTGAAAAGAATGCATATGCAATGACTCAAGATGTGGTTAATGAGAAGAGCAGACATGCAATGACACCGGTGGATCCATGTGTGGTTAATGAGAAGAACACACATGAAATGACACTAGGTGTGGTTCAAGATATGGTTTGTAAGAAGAACACACATGCAATGACTCTAGTTGTCGATCATGAAAAGAGCATGCATACGATGACTCTAACTATGGTTCATGAAAAGAGCAGAGATGCGATGCCACCGGTGTATCCATGTGGGGTCTATGAGAAGAGCAGACATGCAATTACACCGGTGGATCCTTACGTGGTCTGTGAGAATAACACACATGCAATGACACTGGTGGATCCATGTGTGGTTCATGGGAAGAACACACATGCAATGACATTGGTGGATCCATGTGTGGTATGTGGGAAGAACAAACATGCAATGACACTGGGTGGATCCATGTGTGGTCTGTGGGAAGAACACACATGCAATGACACTGGTGGATCCATGTGTGGTATGTGGGAAGAACACACATGCAATGACATAGGTGATATGTGGTCTGTGAGAAGAACACACATGCAATGACTCTAGCTGTGGTTCATGAACAGAGCAGACATGCGATGGCACTGGTGGATCCATGTGTGCCTCATGGGAAGAACACACATGCAATGACACTGGTGGATCCATGTGTGGTATGTGGGAAGAACACACATGCAATGACTCTGGTGATATGTGGTTGGTGAAAAGAACAGACATGCAATGACTCTAGCTGTGGTTAATCAGAAGAGCAGGCATGCAATGACACTGGTGGATCCATGCGGGGTTATTGAGAAGAACACACATGCAATGACACTAGGTGTGGTTCATGATATGGTTTGTGAGAAGAACACGCATGCAATGACTCTAGCTGTGGTTAATGAAAAGAGCAGACATGCAATGACACCGGTGGATCCATGTGTGGTTATTGAGAAAGAACACACATGCAATGACACTGGGTGTGGTTCATGATATGGTTTGTAAAAAGAACACACATGCAATGACTCTAGCTGTGGTTCATGAGAAGAGCAGACATACAATGACACTGGTGGATCCATGTGTGATTCATGGGAAGAACACACATGCAATGACACTGGTGGATCCATGTGTGGTATGTGGGAAGAACACACATGCAATGACACTGGTGATATGTGGTCTGTGAGAAGAATACACATGCAATGACTCTAGCTGTGGTTAATGAAAAGAGCAGACATGCAATGACACTGGTGGATCCATGTGTGGTCTATGGAAGAACACACATGCAATGACTCTAGTGATATGTGGTTTGTGAAAGGAACAGACATGCAATGACTCTAGCTATGGTTAATGACAAGAGGAGACATGCAATGACACCGGTGGATCCATGTGGGGTTAATGAGAAGAACACACATGAATGACACTGGGTGTGGTTCATGATATGGTTTGTGAGAAGAACACACATGCAATGACACTGGTGGATCCATGTGTGGTGTGTGGGAAGAACACACATGCAATGACACTTGTGATATGTGGTCTGTGAGAAGAACACACATGCAATACCACCGGTGGATCCACGTATGCTTCATGGGAAGAACACACATGCAATGACTCTGGTGATATGTGGTTTCTGTAGTGAACAGACATGCAATGACTCTAGTTGTGGTTAATGAGAAGAGCAGACATGCAATGACACCGGTGGATCCATGTGTGGTTAATGAGAAGAACACACATGAAATGACACTAGGTGTGGTTCAAGATATGGTTTGTAAGAAGAACACACATGCAATGACTCTAGTTGTCGATCATGAAAAGAGCACGCATACGATGACTCTAACTATGGTTCATGAAAAGAGCAGACATGCGATGCCACCGGTGTATCCATGTGTGGTCTATGAGAAGAGCAGACATGCAATTACACCGGTGGATCCTTACGTGGTCTGTGAGAATAACACACATGCAATGACACTGGTGGATCCATGCGTGGTTCATGGGAAGAACACACATGCAATGACACCGGTGATATGCAGTTTGTGAGAAGAACACACATGCATTGACTCTAGTTGTGGTTCATGAAAAGAGTAGACATGCAATGACACTGGTGGATCCATGTGTGGTTCATGGGAAGAACACACATGCAATGACTCCGGTGGATCCATGTGTGGTCTGTGGGAAGAACAAACATGCAATGACACTGGGTGGATCCTTGTGTGGTCTGTGAGAAGAACACACATGCAATGACACCGATGGATCCATGTGTGGTCTGTGGGAAGAACACAGATGCAATGACACAGGTGATATGTGGTCTGTGAGAAGAACACACATGCAATGACTCTAGCTGTGGTTAATGAGAAGAGCAGACATGCAATGACACCGGTGGATCCATGTGTGGTTAATGAGAACAACACACATGCAATGACACTGGGTGTGGTTCATGATATGGTTTGTAAGAAGAACATACATGCAATGACTCTAGTTGTCGGTCATGAAAAGGGCACGCATGCGATGACTCTAGCTGTGGTTCATGGGAAGAGCAGACATACAATGACACTGGTGGATCCATGTGTGGTCTATGGGAAGAACACACATGCAATGACACTGGTGGATCCATGTGTGGTCTGTGGAAAGAACACACATGCATTGACACTGGTGGATCCATTTGTGGTTCATGGGAAGAACACACATGCAATGACACCGGTGATATGTGGTTTATGAGAAGAACACACATGCAATGACTCTAGCTGTGGTTCATGAAAAGAGCAGACATGCAATGACACTGGTGGATCCATGTGTGGTTCATGGAAAGGACACACATGTAATGACTCTGGTGGATCCATGTGTGGTCTATGGGAAGAACAAACATGCAATGACATTGGGTGGATCCATGTGTGGTTTGTGGGAAGAACACACATGTAATGACACTGGTGGATCCATGTGTGGTCTGTGGGAAAAAGACACATGCAATGACACAGGTGATATGTGATCTGTGAGAAGAACACACATGCAATGACTCTAGTTGTGGTTCATGAAAAGAGCAGACATGCGATGGCACTGGTGGATCCATGTGTGGTTCATGGGAAGAACACACATGCAATGACACTGGTGGATCCTTGTGTGGTTTGTGGGGAGAACACACATGCAATGACTCTGGTGATATGTGGTTTGTGAAAAGAACAGACATGCAATGACTCTAGATGTGGTTAATCAGAAGAGCAGACATGCAATAAAAATGGTAGATCCATGTGGGGTTAATGAGAAGAACACACATGCAATGACACTGGGTGTGGTTCATGATATGGTTTGTGAGAAGAACACGCATGCAATGGCTCTAGCTGTGGTTCATGAAAAGAGCAGACATGCAATGACACTGGTGGATCCATGTGTGGTCTATGAGAAGAACACGCATGCAATGACTCTAGTTGTGGTTCATGGGAAGAACACACATGTAATGACACTGGGTGGATCCATGTGTGGTCTGTGGGAAGAACACACATGAAATGACACTGGTGAATCCATGTGTGGTCTGTGGGAAGGACACGCATGCAATGACACAGGTGATATGTAGTCTGTGAGAAGAACACACATCCAATGACTCTACCTGTGGTTCATGAAAAGAGCAGACATGCGATGACACTGGTGGATCCATGTGTGGTTCATGGGAAGAACACACATGCAATGATACTGGTGGATCCATGCGTGGTCTGTGGGAAGAACACACATGCAATGACTCTAGCTGTGGTTCATGAACAGAGCAGACATGCAATGGCACTGGTGGATCCATGTGTGCTTCATGGGAAGAACACACATGCAATGACACTGGTGGATCCATGTGTGGTCTGTGGGAAGAACACACATGCAATGACTCTGGTGATATGTGGTTTGTGAAAAGAACAGACATGCAATGACTCTAGCTGTGGTTAATCAGAAGAGCAGGCATGCAATGACACTGGTGGATCGATGTGGGGATATTGAGAAGAACACACATGCAATGACACTGGGTGTGGTTCATGATATGGTTTGTGAGAAGAACACGCATGCAATGACTCTAGCTGTGGTTAATGAAAAGAGCAGACATGCAATGACACCGGTGGATCCATGTGTGGTTAATGAGAAAGAACAGACATGCAATGACACTGGGTGTGGTTCATGATATGGTTTGTAAAAAGAACACACATGCAATGACTCTAGCTGTGGTTCATGAGAAGAGCAGACATACAATGACACTGGTGGATCCATGTGTGGTTCATGGGAAGAACACACATGCAATGACACTGGTGGATCCATGTGTGGTCTGTGGGAAGCACACACATGCAATGCCATTGGTGATATGTGGTCTGTGAGAAGAACACACATGCAATGACTCTAGCTGTGGTTAATGAAAAGAGCAGACATGCAATGACACTGGTGGATCCATGTGTGGTCTATGGAAGAACACACATGCAATGACTCTGGTGATATGTGGTTTGTGAAAGGAACAGACATGCAATGACTCTAGCTATGGTTAATGACAAGAGCAGACATGCAATGACACCGGTGGATCCATGTGGGGTTAATGAGAAGAACACACATGCAATGACACTGGGTGTGGTTCATGATATGGTTTGTGAGAAGAACACACATGCAATGACACTGGTGGGTCCATGTGTGGTCTCTGGGAAGAACACACATGCAATGACACTTGTGATATGTGGTATGTGAGAAGAACACACATGCAATACCACCGGTGGATCCACGTGTGGTTCATGGGAAGAACACACATGCAATGACTCTGGTGATATGTGGTTTCTGAAGTGAACTGACATGCAATGACTCTAGCTGTGATTAATGAGAAGAGCAGACATGCAATGACACCTTGTGGATCCATGTGTGGTTAATGAGAAGAACACACATGCAATGACACTGGGTGTGGTTCATGATATGGTTTGTAAGAAGAACACACATGCAATGACTCTAGCTGTCGATCATGAAAATAGCACGCATGCGATGACTCTAGATGTGGTTCATGGGAAGAGCAGACATACAATGACACTGGTGGATCCATGTGTGGTATGTGGGAAGAACACACATGCAATGACACTAGTGGATCGATGTGTGGTCTTTGGGAAGAACACACATGCAATGACACTGGTGGATCCATGTGTGGTTCATGGGAAGAACACACATGCAATGACTCCGGTGGATCCATGTGTGGTCTGTGGGAAGAACAAACATGCAATGACACTGGGTGGATCCTTGTGTGGTCTGTGAGAAGAACACACATGCAATGACACCGATGGATCCATGTGTGGTCTGTGGGAAGAACACACATGCAATGACACAGGTGATATGTGGTCTGTGAGAAGAACACACATGCAATGACTCTAGCTGTGGTTAATGAGAAGAGCAGACATGCAATGACATCGGTGGATCCATGTGTGGTTAATGAGAAGAACACACATGCAATGACACTGGGTGTGGTTCATGATATGGTTTGTAAGAAGTACATACATGCAATGACTCTAGCTATCGATCATGAAAAGAGCACGCATGCGATGACTCTAGCTGTGGTTCATGGGAAGAGCAGACATACAATGACACTAGTGGATCCATGTGTGGTCTGTGGGAAGAACACACATGCAATGACTCTAGTGATATGTGGTTTGTGAAAAGAACAGACATGCAATGACTCAAGATGTGGTTAATGAGAAGAGCAGACATGCAATGACACCGGTGGATCCATGTGTGGTTAATGAGAAGAACACACATGAAATGACACTAGGTGTGGTTTAAGATATGGTTTGTAAGAAGAACACACATGCAATGACTCTAGTTGTCGATCATGAAAAGATCATGCATACGATGACTCTAACTATGGTTCATGAAAAGAGCAGACATGCGATGCCACCGGTGTATCCATGTGTGGTCTATGAGAAGAGCAGACATGCAATTACACCGGTGGTTCCTTACGTCGTCTGTGAGAATAACACACATGCAATGACACTGGTGGATCCATGTGTGGTTCATGGGAAGAACAGACATGCAATGACATTGGTGGATCCATGTGTGGTATGTGGGAAGAACAAACATGCAATGACACTGGGTGGAACCATGTGTGGTCTATGGGAAGAACACACATGCAATAACACTGGTGGATCCATGTGTGGTATGTGGGAAGAACACACATGCAATGACATAGGTGATATGTGGTCTGTGAGAAGAACACACATGCAATGACTCTAGCTTTGGTTCATGAACAGAGCAGACATGCGATGGCACTGGTGGATCCATGTGTGCCTCATGGGAAGAACACACATGGAATGACACTGGTTGATCCATGTGTGGTCTGTGGGAAGAACACACATGCAATGACTCTGGTGATATGTGGTTTGTGAAAAGAATGTGCAATGACTCTAGCTGTGGTTAATCAGAAGAGCAGGCATGCAATGACACTGGTGGATCCATGCGGGGTTATTGAGAAGAACACACATGCAATGACACTGGGTGTGGTTCATGATATGGTTTGTGAGAATAACACGCATGCAATGACTCTAGCTATGGTTAATGAAAAGAGCAGACATGCAATGACACCGGTGGATCCATGTGTGGTTAATGAGAAAGAACACACATGCAATGACACTGGGTGTGGTTCATGATATGGTTTGTAAAAAGAACACACATGCAATGACTCTAGCTGTGGTTCATGAGAAGAGCAGACATACAATGACACTGGTGGATCCATGTGTGGTTCATGGGAAGAACACACATGCAATGACACTGGTGGATCCATGTGTGGTATGTGGGAAGAACACACATGCAATGACACTGGTGATATGTGGTCTGTGAGAAGAATACACATGCAATGACTCTAGCTGTGGTTAATGAAAAGAGCAGACATGCAATGACACTAGTGGATCCATGTGTGGTCTATGGAAGAACACACATGCAATGACTCTGGTGATATGTGGTTTGTGAAAGGAACAGACATGCAATGACTCTAGCTATGGTTAATGACAAGAGCAGACATGCAATGACACCGGTGGATCCATGTGGGGTTAATGAGAAGAACACACATGCAATGACACTGGGTGTGGTTCATGATATGGTTTGTGAGAAGAACACACATGCAATGACACTGGTGGATCCATGTGTGGTCTGTGGGAAGAACACACATGCAATGACACTTGTGATATGTGGTCTGTGAGAAGAACACACATCCAATACCACCGGTGGATCCACGTGTGGTTCATGGGAAGAACACACATGCAATGACTCTGGTGATATGTGGTTTCTGAAGTGAACAGACATGCAATGACTCTAGCTGTGGTTAATGAGAAGAGCAAACATGCAATGACACCGGTGGATCCATGTGTGGTTAATGAGAAGAACACACATGAAATGACACTAGGTGTGGTTCAAGATATGGTTTGTAATAAGAACACACATGCAATGACTCTAGCTGTCGATCATGAAAAGAGCACGCATACGATGACTCTAACTATGGTACATGAAAAGAGCAGACATGGGATGCCACCGGTGTATCCATGTGTGGTCTATGAGAAGAGCAAACATGCAATTACACCGGTGGATCCTTACGTGGTCTGTGAGAATAACGCACATGCAATGACACTGGTGGGTCCATGTGTGGTTCATGGGAAGAACACACATGCAATGACACCGGTGATATGCGGTTTGTGAGAAGAACACACATGCATTGACTCTAGTTGTGGTTCATGAAAAGAGCAGACATGCAATGACACTGGTGGATCCATGTGTGGTTCATGGGAAGAACACACATGCAATGACTCCGGTGGATCCATGTGTGGTCTGTGGGAAGAACAAACATGCAATGACAGTGGGTGGATCCTTGTGTGGTCTGTGAGAAGAACACACATGCAATGACACCGATGGATCCATGTGTGGTCTGTGGGAAGAACACACATGTAATGACACAGGTGATATGTGGTCTGTGAGAAGAACACACATGCAATGACTCTAGCTATGGTTAATGAGAAGAGCAGACATGCAATGACACCGGTGAATCCATGTGTGGTTAATGAGAAGAACACACATGCAATGACACTGGGTGTGGTTCATGATATGGTTTGTAAGAAGAACATACATGCAATGACTCTAGTTGTCGATCATGAAAAGGGCACGCATGCGATGACTCTAGTTGTGGTTCATGGGAAGAGCAGACATACAATGACACTGGTGGATCCATGTGTGGTCTATGGGAAGAACACACATGCAATGACACTGGTGGATCCATGTGTGGTCTGTGGAAAGAACACACATGCATTGACACTGGTGGATCCATTTGTGGTTCATGGGAAGAACACACATGCAATGACACCGGTGATATGTGGTTTATGAGAAGAACACACATGCAATGACTCTAGCTGTGGTTCATGAAAAGAGCAGACATGCAATGACACTGGTGGATCCATGTGTGGTTCATGGAAAGGACACACATGCAATGACTCTGGTGGATCCATGTGTGGTCTATGGGAAGAACAAATATGCAATGACATTGGGTGGATCCATGTGTGGTCTGTGGGAAGAACACACATGTAATGACACTGGTGGATCCATGTGTGGCCTGTGGGAAAAAGACACATGCAATGACACAGGTGATATGTGATCTGTGAGAAGAACACACATGCAATGACTCTAGTTGTGGTTCATGAAAAGAGCAGACATGCGATGGCACTGGTGGATCCATGTGTGGTTCATGGGAAGAACACACATGCAATGACACTGGTGGATCCTTGTGTGGTTTGTGGGGAGAACACACATGCAATGACTCTGGTGATATGTGGTTTGTGAAAAGAACAGACATGCAATGACTCTAGATGTGGTTAATCAGAAGAGCAGACATGCAATAAAAATGGTAGATCCATGTGGGTTAATGAGAAGAACACACATGCAATGACACTGGGTGTGGTTCATGATATGGTTTGTGAGAAGAACACGATGCAATGGCTCTAGTTGTGGTTCATGAAAAGAGCATACATGCAATGAAACTGGTGGATACATGTCTGGAATATGAGAAGAACACGCATGCAATAACTCTAGCTGTGGTTCATGGGAAGAACACACATGTAATGACACTGGGTGGATCCATGTGTGGTCTGTGGGAAGAACACACATGAAATGACACTTGTGAATCCATGTGTGGTCTGTGGGAAGAACACACATGCAATGACACAGGTGATATGTAGTCTGTGAGAAGAACACACATCCAATGACTCTACCTGTGGTTCATGAAAAGAGCAGACATGCGATGATACTGGTGGATCCATGTGTGGTTCATGGGAAGAACACACATGCAATGATACTGGTGGATCCATGCGTGGTCTGTGGGAAGAACACACATGCAATGACTCTTGTGATATGTGGTTTGTTAAAAGAACAGACATGCAATGACTCTAAATGTGGTTAATGAGAAGAGCAGACATCCAATGACACCGGTGGATCCATGTGTGGTTAATGAGAAGAACACACATGCAATGACACTTGGTGTGGTTCATGATATGGTTTATAAGAAGAACACACATGCAATGACTCTAGTTGTCGATCATGAAAAGATGCGATGACTCTAACTGTGGTTCATGAAAAGAGCAGACATGCGATGCCACCGGTGTATCCATGTGTGGTCTATGAGAAGAGCAGACATGCAATTACACCGGTGGATCCTTACGTGGTCTGTGAGAATAACACACACGCAATGACATTGCTGGATCCATGTGTGGTTCATGGGAAGAACACACATGCAATGACACGGGTGGATCCATGTGTGGTCTGTGGGAAGACCAAACAAGCAATGACACTGGGTGGATCCATGTGTGGTCTGTGGGAAGAACACACATGCAAAGACACTGGTGGATCCATGTGTGGTATGTGGGAAGAACACACATGCAATGACATAGGTGATATGTGGTCTATGAGAAGAACACACATGCAATGACTCTAGCTGTGGTTCATGAACAGAGCAGACATGCGATGGCACTGGTGGATCCATGTGTGCTTCATGGGAAGAACAGACATGCAATGACACTGGTGGATCCATGTGTGGTCTGTGGGAAGAACACACATGCGATGACTCTGGTGATATGTGGTTTGTGAAAAGAACAGACATGCAATGACTCTAGCTGTGGTTAATCAGAAGAGTGCATGCAATGACACTGTGGATCGATGTGGGGATATTGAGAAGAAGACACATGCAATGGCACCGGGTGTGGTTCATGATATGGTTTGTGAGAAGAACACATGCAATGACTCTAGCTGTGGTTAATGAAAAGAGCGACATGCAATGACACGGTGGATCCATGTGGTTAATGAGAAAGAACACACATGCAATGACACTGGTGTGGTTCATGATATGGTTTGTAAAAGAACACACATGCAATGACTCTAGCTGTGGTTCATGAGAAGAGCATACAATGACACTGGTGGATCCATGTGTGCTTCATGGGAAGAACACACATGCAATGACACTTGTGGATCCATGTGTGGTCTGTGGGAAGAACACACATG
This sequence comes from Avena insularis, assembly GCA_023614405.1. Lineage (NCBI taxonomy): Eukaryota > Viridiplantae > Streptophyta > Magnoliopsida > Poales > Poaceae > Avena > Avena insularis. Next base: position 485,436,825 of record CM042692.1, on the reverse strand, counting down.
CAATGCCACTGGTGATATGTGGTCTGTGAGAAGAACACACATGCAATGACTCTAGCTGTGGTTAATGAAAAGAGCAGACATGCAATGACACTGGTGGATCCATGTGTGGTCTATGGAAGAACACACATGCAATGACTCTGGTGATATGTGGTTTGTGAAAGGAACAGACATGCAATGACTCTAGCTATGGTTAATAACAAGAGCAGACATGCAATGACACCGGTGGATCCATGTGGGGTTAATGAGAAGAACACACATGCAATGACACTGGGTGTGGTTCATGATATGGTTTGTGAGAAAAACACACATGCAATGACACTGGTGGGTCGATGTGTGGTCTCTGGGAAGAACACACATGCAATGACACTTGTGATATGTGGTATGTGAGAAGAACACACATGCAATACCACCGGTGGATCCACGTGTGGTTCATGGGAAGAACACACATGCAATGACTCTGGTGATATGTGGTTTCTAAAGTGAACAGACATGCAATGACTCTAGCTGTGATTAATGAGAAGAGCAGACATGCAATGACACCGGTGGATCCATGTGTGGTTAATGAGAAGAACACACATGCAATGACACTAGGTGTGGTTCATGATATGGTTTGTAAGAAGAACACACATGCAATGACTCTAGCTGTCGATCATGAAAATAGCACGCATGCGATGACTCTAGATGTGGTTCATGGGAAGAGCAGACATACAATGACACCGGTGGATCCATGTGTGGTATGTGGGAAGAACACACATGCAATGACACTGGTGGATCCATGTGTGGTCTTTGGGAAGAACACACATGCAATGACACTGGTGGATCCATGTGTGGTTCATGGGAACAACACACATGCAATGACTCCGGTGGATCCATGTGTGGTCTGTGGGAAGAACAAACATGCAATGACACTGGGTGGATCCTTGTGTGGTCTGTGAGAAGAACACACATGCAATGACACCGATGGATCCATGTGTGGTCTGTGGGAATAACACACATGCAATGACACAGGTGATATGTGGTCATGAGAAGAACAGACATGCAATGACTCTAGCTGTGGTTAATGAGAAGAGCAGACATGCAATGACACCGGTGGATCCATGTGTGGTTAATGAGAAGAACACACATGCAATGACACTGGGTGTGGTTCATGATATGGTTTATAAGAAGAACATACATGCAATGACTCTAGCTGTCGATCATGAAAAGAGCACGCATGCGATGACTCTAGCTGTGGTTCATGGGAAGAGCAGACATACAATGACACTGGTGGATCCATGTGTGGTCTGTGGGAAGAACACACATGCAATGACACTGGTGGATCCATTTGTGGTTCATGGGAAGAACACACATGCGATGACACCGGTAATATGTGGTTTATGAGAAGAACACACATGCAATGACTCTAGCTGTGGTTCATGAAAAGAGAAGACATGCAATGACACTGGTGGATCCATGTGGTTCATGGGAAGAAAACACATGCAATGACTCTGGTGGATCCATGTGTGGTCTGTGGGAAGAACAAACATGCAATGACATTGGGTGGATCCATGTGAGGTCTGTGAGAAGAACACACATGTAATGACACTGGTGGATCCATGTATGGTCTGTGGGAAAAAGACACTTGCAATGACACAGGTGATATGTGGTCTGTGAGAAGAACACACATGCAATGACTCTAGTTGTGGTTCATGAAAAGAGCAGACATGCGATGGCACTGGTGGATCCATGTGTGGTTCATGGGAAGAACACACATGCAATGACACTGGTGGATCCTTGTGTGGTCTGTGGGGAGAACACACATGCAATGACTCTGGTGATATGTGGTTTGTGAAAAGAACAAACATGCAATGACTCTAGCTGTGGTTAATCAGAAGAGCAGACATGCAATAAAAATGGTAGATCCATGTGGGGTTAATGAGAAGAACACACATGCAATGACACTGGGTGTGGTTCATGATATGGTTTGTGAGAAGAACACGCATGCAATGGCTCTAGCTGTGGTTCCTAAAAAGAGCAGACATGCAATGACACTGGTGGATCCATGTGTGGTCTGTGAGAAGAACACGCATGCAATGACTCTAGCTGTGGTTCATGGGAAGAACACACATGCAATGACACTGGGTGGATCCATGTGTGGTCTGTGGGAAGAACACACATGAAATGACACTGGTGAATCCATGTGTGGTCTGTGGGAAGAACACACATGCAATGACACAGGTGATATGTAGTCTGTGATAAGAACACACATGCAATGACTCTACCTATGGTTCATGAAAAGAGTAGACATGCGATGACACTGGTGGATCCATGTGTGGTTCATGGGAAGAACACACATGCAATGATACTGGTGGATCCATGCGTGGTCTGTGGGAAGAACACACATGCAATGACTCTTGTGATATGTGGTTTGTGAAAAGAACAGACATGCAATGACTCTAGATGTGGTTAATGAGAAGAGCAGACATTCAATGACACCGGTGGATCCATGTGTGGTTAATGAGAAGAACACACATGCAATGACACTGGGTGTGGTTCATGATATGGTTTGTAAGAAGAACACACATGCAATGACTCTAGCTGTCGATCATGAAAAGAGCACGCATGCGATGACTCCGGTGTATCCATGTGTGGTCTATGAGAAGAGCGGACATGCAATTACACCGGTGGATCCTTACGTTGTCTGTGAGAATAACACACATGCAATGTCACTGGTGGATCCATGTGTGGTTCATGGGAAGAACACACATGCAATGACACAGGTGATATGTGGTCTGTGAGAAGAACACACATGCAATGACTCTAGCTGTGGTTCATGAAAAGAGCAGACATGCGATGACACCGGTGGATCCATGGGTGGTCTATGGGAAGAACACATGAAATGACTCTGGTGATATGTGGTTTGTGAAAGGAACAGATATGCAATGACTCTAGCTATGGTTAATGAAAAGAGCAGACATGCAATGACACCGGTGGATCCATGTGGGGTTAATGAGAAGAACACACATGCAGTGACACTGGGTGTGGTTCATGATATGGTTTGTGAGAAGAACACACATGCAATGACACTGGTGGATCCATGTGTGGTCTGTGGGAAGAACACAGATGCAATGACACTGGTGATATGTGGTCTGTGAGGAGAACACACATCCAATGACTCTAGTCGTGGTTCATGAAAAGAGCAGACATGCGATGACACCGGTGGATCCATGTGTGGTTCATGGGAAGAACACACATGCAATGACACTGGGTGGATCCATGTGTGGTTTATGAAAAGAACACACATGCAATGACACCGGTGGATCCATGTGTGGTTCATGGGAAGAACACACATGCAATGACTCTGGTGATATGTGGTTTGTGAAAAGAACAGACATGCAATGACTCTAGCTGTGGTTAATGAGAAGAGCAGACATGTAATGACATCGGTGGATCTATGTGTGGTTAATGAGAAGAACACGCATGCAATGACACTGGGTGTGGTTAATGATATGGTTTGTAAGAAGAACACACATGCAATGACTCTAGCTGTCGATCATGGAAAGAGCACACATGCGATGAGTCTAACTGTGGTTCATGAAAAGAGTAGGCATGCGATGCCACCGGTGTATCCATGTGTGGTCTATGAGAAGAGCAGACATGCAATGACACTGGTGGATCCATGTGTGGTCTGTGGGAAGGACACACATGCAATGACACTGGTGGATCCATGTGTGGTCTGTGGGAAGAACTCACATGCAATGACACCGGTGCTATGTGGTTTGTGAGAAGAACACACATGCAATGTCTCCAGCTGTGGTTCATGAAAAGAGCAGACATGCAATGACACTGGTGGATCCATGTGTGGTTCATGGGAAGAACACACATGCAATGACTCTGGTGGATCCATGTGTGGTCTGTGGGAAGAACAAACATGCAATGACACTGAGTGGATCCATGTGTGGTCTATGAGAAGAACACACATGCAATGACTCTAGTGGAGCCATGTGTGGTCTGTGGGAAGAACAAACATGCAATGACACTAGGTGGATCCATGTGTGGTCTGTGGGAAGAACACACATGCAATGACACAGGTGGATCCATGTGTGGTCTGTGGGAAGAACACACATGCAATGACACAGGTGATATGTGGTTTGTGGGAAGAACACACACGCAATGACTCTAGCTATGGTTCATGAAAAGTGCAGACATGCGATGGCACTGATGGATCCATGTGTGGTTCATGGGAAGAACACACATGCAATGACACTGGTGGATCCATGTGTGGTATGTGGGAAGAACACACATGCAATGAATCTGGTGATATGTGGTTTGTGAAAAGAACAGACATGCAATGACTCTAGCTGTGGTTAATCAGAAGAGGAGACATACAATGACACCGGTGGATCCATGTGGGGTTAATGAGAAGAGCACACATGCAATGACACTAGGTGTGGTTCATGATATAGTTTGTGAGAAGAACACGCATGCAATGACTCTAGCTGTGGTTCATGAAAAGAGCAGACATGCAATGACACTGGTGGATCCATGTGTGGTCTGTGAGAAGAACATGCATGCAATGACTCTAGCTGTGGTTCATGGAAAGAACACACACATGCAATGACACTGGGTGGATCCATGTGTGGTCTGTGGAAAGAACACACATGCAATGACACTGGTGGATCCATGTGTGGTCTATGGGAAGAACACACATGCAATGACACAGGTGATATGTGGTTTGTGGGAAGAACACACACGCAATGACTCTAGCTATGGTTCATGAAAAGAGCAGACATGCGATGACACTGGTGGATCCATGTGTGGTTCATGGGAAGAATACACATGCAATGACACTGGTGGATCCATGTGTGGTCTGTGGGAAGAACACACATGCAATGACTCTGGTGATATGTGGTTTGTGAAAAGAACAGACATGTAATGACTCTAGCTGTGGTTAATGAGAAGAGCAGACATGCAATGACACCGGTGGATCCATGTGTGGTTAATGAGAAGAACAGACATGCAATGACACTGGGTGTGGTTCTAGATATGTTTTGTAAGAATAACACACATGCAATGACTCTAGCTGTCGATCATGAAAAGAGCACGCATGCGATGACTCTAACTGTGGTTCATGAAAAGAGCTGACATGCGATGCTACCGGTATATCCATGTGTGGTCTATGAGAAGAGCATACATGCAATTACACTGGTGGATCCTTACGTGGTCTGTGAGAATAACACACATGCAATGACATTGGTGGATCCATGTGTGGTTCATGGGAAGAACACACATGCAATGACACAGTTGATATGTGGTATGTGAGAAGAACACACATGCAATGACTCTAGTTGTGGTTCATGAAAAGAGCAGACATGCGATGACACTGGTGAATCCATGTGTGGTCTGTGGGAAGAACACACATGCAATGACTCTGGTGATATGTGGTTTGTGAAAAGAACAGACATGCAATGACTCTAGCTGTTGTTAATGAAAAGAGCAGACATGCAATGACACCGGTGGATCCATGTGTGGTTAATGAGAAAGAACACACATGCAATGACACTGGGTGTGGTTCATGATATGGTTTGTAAGAAGAACACACATGCAATGACTCGATCTGTGGTTCATGAGAAGAGTAGACATACAATGACAGTGGTGGATCCATGTGTGGTTCATGGGAAGAAAACACATGCAATGACACTGGTGGATCCATGTGTGGTCTATGGGAAGAACACACATGCAATCACACTGGTGATATGTGATCTGTGACAAGAACACACATGCAATGACTCTAGCTGTGGTTAATGAAAAGAACAGACATGCAATGACACTGGTGGATCCATGTGTGGTTCATGGGAAGAACACACATGCAATGATACTGGTGGATCCATGCGTGGTCTGTGGGAAGAACACACATGCAATGACTCTTGTGATATGTGGTTTGTTAAAAGAACAGACATGCAATGACTCTAAATGTGGTTAATGAGAAGAGGAGACATCCAATGACACCGGTGGATCCATGTGTGGTTAATGAGAAGAACACACATGCAATGACACTTGGTGTGGTTCATGATATGGTTTATAAGAAGAACACACATGCAATGACTCTAGTTGTCGATCATGAAAAGATGCGATGACTCTAACTGTGGTTCATGAAAAGAGCAGACATGCGATGCCACCGGTGTATCCATGTGTGGTCTATGAGAAGAGCAGACATGCAATTACACCGGTGGATCCTTACGTGGTCTGTGAGAATAACACACACGCAATGACATTGCTGGATCCATGTGTGGTTCATGGGAAGAACACACATGCAATGACACGGGTGGATCCATGTGTGGTCTGTGGGAAGACCAAACATGCAATGACACTGGGTGGATCCATGTGTGGTCTGTGGGAAGAACACACATGCAAAGACACTGGTGGATCCATGTGTGTTATGTGGGAAGAACACACATGCAATGACATAGGTGATATGTGGTCTATGAGAAGAACACACATGCAATGACTCTAGCTGTGGTTCATGAACAGAGCAGACATGTGATGGCACTGGTGGATCCATGTGTGCTTCATGGGAAGAACAGACATGCAATGACACTGGTGGATCCATGTGTGGTCTGTGGGAAGAACACACATGCAATGACTCTGGTGATATGTGGTTTGTGAAAAGAACAGACATGCAATGACTCTAGCTGTGGTTAATCAGAAGAGCAGGCATGCAATGACACTGGTGGATCGATGTGGGGATATTGAGAAGAAGACACATGCAATGGCACTGGGTGTGGTTCATGATATAGTTTGTGAGAAGAACACGCATGCAATGACTCTAGCTGTGGTTAATGAAAAGAGCAGACATGCAATGACACCGGTGGATCCATGTGTGGTTAATGAGAAAGAACACACATGCAATGACACTGGGTGTGGTTCATGATATGGTTTGTAAAAAGAACACACATGCAATGACTCTAGCTGTGGTTCATGAGAAGAGCAGACATACAATGACACTGGTGGATCCATGTGTGGTTCATGGGAAGAACACACATGCAATGACACTGGTGGATCCATGTGTGGTTCATGGGAAGAACACACATGCAATGCCACTGGTGATATGTGGTCTGTGAGAAGAACACACATGCAATGACTCTAGCTGTGGTTAATGAAAAGAGCAGACATGCAATGACACTGGTGGATCCATGTGTGGTCTATGGAAGAACACATGCAATGACTCTGGTGATATGTGGTTTGTGAAAGGAACAGACATGCAATGACTCTAGCTATGGTTAATAACAAGAGCAGACATGCAATGACACCGGTGGATCCATGTGGGGTTAATGAGAAGAACACACATGCAATGACACTGGGTGTGGTTCATGATATGGTTTGTGAGAAGAACACACATGCAATGACACTGGTGGGTCGATGTGTGGTCTCTGGGAAGAACACACATGCAATGACACTTGTGATATGTGGTATGTGAGAAGAACACACATGCAATACCACCGGTGGATCCACGTGTGGTTCATGGGAAGAACACACATGCAATGACACAGGTGATATGAGGTTTCAAGTGAGCAGACATGCAATGACTCTAATGTGATTAATGAGAAGAGCAGACATGCAATGACACCGGTGGATCCATGTGTGGTTAATGAGAAGAACACACATGCAATGACACTAGGTGTGGTTCATGATATGGTTTGTAAGAAGAACACACATGCAATGACTCTAGCTGTCGATCATGAAAATAGCACGCATGCGATGACTCTAGATGTGGTTCATGGGAAGAGCAGACATACAATGACACTGGTGGATCCATGTGTGGTATGTGGGAAGAACACACATGCAATGACACTGGTGGATCCATGTGTGGTCTTTGGGAAGAACACACATGCAATGACACTGGTGGATCCAGGTGGTTCATGGAAGAACACACATGCAATGACTCCGGTGGATCCATGTGTGGTCTGTGGGAAGAACAAACATGCAATGACACTAGGTGGATCCTTGTGTGGTCTGTGAGAAGAACACACATGCAATGACACCGATGGATCCATGTGTGGTCTGTGGGAATAACACACATGCAATGACACAGGTGATATGTGGTCTGTGAGAAGAACACACATGCAATGACTCTAGCTGTGGTTAATGAGAAGAGCAGACATGCAATGACACCGGTGGATCCATGTGTGGTTAATGAGAAGAACACACATGCAATGACACTGGGTGTGGTTCATGATATGGTTTATAAGAAGAACATACATGCAATGACTCTAGCTGTCGATCATGAAAAGAGCACGCATGCGATGACTCTAGCTGTGATTCATGGGAAGAGCAGACATATAATGACACTGGTGGATCCATGTGTGGTCTGTGGGAAGAACACACATGCAATGACACTGGTGGATCCATTTGTGGTTCATGGGAAGAACACACATGCGATGACACCGGTGATATGTGGTTTATGAGAAGAACACACATGCAATGACTCTAGCTGTGGTTCATGAAAAGAGAAGACATGCAATGACACTGGTGGATCCATGTGTGGTTCATGGGAAGAAAACACATGCAATGACTCTGGTGGATCCATGTGTGGTCTGTGGGAAGAACAAACATGCAATGACATTGGGTGGATCCATGTGAGGTCTGTGAGAAGAACACACATGTAATGACACTGGTGGATCCATGTATGGTCTGTGGGAAAAAGACACTTGCAATGACACAGGTGATATGTGGTCTGTGAGAAGAACACACATGCAATGACTCTAGTTGTGGTTCATGAAAAGAGCAGACATGCGATGGCACTGGTGGATCCATGTGTGGTTCATGGGAAGAACACACATGCAATGACACTGGTGGATCCTTGTGTGGTCTGTGGGGAGAACACACATGCAATGACTCTGGTGATATGTGGTTTGTGAAAAGAACAGACATGCAATGACTCTAGCTGTGGTTAATCAGAAGAGCAGACATGCAATAAAAATGGTAGATCCATGTGGGGTTAATGAGAAGAACACACATGCAATGACACTGGGTGTGGTTCATGATATGGTTTGTGAGAAGAACACGCATGCAATGGCTCTAGCTGTGGTTCCTAAAAAGAGCAGACATGCAATGACACTGGTGGATCCATGTGTGGTCTGTGAGAAGAACACGCATGCAATGACTCTAGCTGTGGTTCATGGGAAGAACACACATGCAATGACACTGGGTGGATCCATGTGTGGTCTGTGGGAAGAACACATGAAATGACACTGGTGAATCCATGTGTGGTCTGTGGGAAGAACACACATGCAATGACACAGGTGATATGTAGTCTGTGATAAGAACACACATGCAATGACTCTACCTATGGTTCATGAAAAGAGTAGACATGCGATGACACTGGTGGATCCATGTGTGGTTCATGGGAAGAACACACATGCAATGATACTGGTGGATCCATGCGTGGTCTGTGGGAAGAACACACATGCAATGACTCTTGTGATATGTGGTTTGTGAAAAGAACAGACATGCAATGACTCTAGATGTGGTTAATGAGAAGAGCAGACATTCAATGACACCGGTGGATCCATGTGTGGTTAATGAGAAGAACACACATGCAATGACACTGGGTGTGGTTCATGATATGGTTTGTAAGAAGAACACACATGCAATGACTCTAGCTGTCGATCATGAAAAGAGCACGCATGCGATGACTCCGGTGTATCCATGTGTGGTCTATGAGAAGAGCGGACATGCAATTACACCGGTGGATCCTTACGTCGTCTGTGAGAATAACACACATGCAATGTCACTGGTGGATCCATGTGTGGTTCATGGGAAGAACACACATGCAATGACACAGGTGATATGTGGTCTGTGAGAAGAACACACATGCAATGACTCTAGCTGTGGTTCATGAAAAGAGCAGACATGCGATGACACCGGTGGATCCATGTGTGGTCTATGGGAAGAACACATGAAATGACTCTGGTGATATGTGGTTTGTGAAAGGAACAGATATGCAATGACTCTAGCTATGGTTAATGAAAAGAGCAGACATGCAATGACACCGGTGGATCCATGTGGGGTTAATGAGAAGAACACACATGCAATGACACTAGGTGTGGTTCATGATATGGTTTGTGAGAAGAACACACATGCAATGACACTGGTGGATCCATGTGTGGTCTGTGGGAAGAACACAGATGCAATGACACTGGTGATATGTGGTCTGTGAGGAGAACACACATCCAATGACTCTAGCCGTGGTTCATGAAAAGAGCAGACATGCGATGACACCGGTGGATCCATGTGTGGTTCATGGGAAGAACACACATGCAATGACACTGGGTGGATCCATGTGTGGTTTATGAAAAGAACACACATGCAATGACACCGGTGGATCCATGTGTGGTTCATGGGAAGAACACACATGCAATGACTCTGGTGATATGTGGTTTGTGAAAAGAACAGACATGCAATGACTCTAGCTGTGGTTAATGAGAAGAGCAGACATGTAATGACATCGGTGGATCTATGTGTGGTTAATGAGAAGAACACGCATGCAATGACACTGGGTGTGGTTAATGATATGGTTTGTAAGAAGAACACACATGCGATGACTCTAACTGTGGTTCATGAAAAGAGCTGACATGCGATGCTACCGGTATATCCATGTGTGGTCTATGAGAAGAGCATACATGCAATTACACTGGTGGATCCTTACGTGGTCTGTGAGAATAACACACATGCAATGACATTGGTGGATCCATGTGTGGTTCATGGGAAGAACACACATGCAATGACACAGTTGATATGTGGTATGTGAGAATAACACACATGCAATGACTCTAGTTGTGGTTCATGAAAAGAGCAGACATGCGATGACACTGGTGAATCCATGTGTGGTCTGTGGGAAGAACACACATGCAATGACTCTGGTGATATGTGGTTTGTGAAAAGAACAGACATGCAATGACTCTAGCTGTTGTTAATGAAAAGAGCAGACATGCAATGACACCGGTGGATCCATGTGTGGTTAATGAGAAAGAACACACATGCAATGACACTGGGTGTGGTTCATGATATGGTTTCTAAGAAGAACACACATGCAATGACTCGATCTGTGGTTCATGAGAAGAGCAGACATACAATGACAGTGGTGGATCCATGTGTGGTTCATGGGAAGAAAACACATGCAATGACACTGGTGGATCCATGTGTGGTCTATGGGAAGAACACACATGCAATGACACTGGTGATATGTGGTCTGTGACAAGAACACACATGCAATGACTCTAGCTGTGGTTAATGAAAAGAACAGACATGCAATGACACTGGTGGATCCATGTGTGGTTCATGGGAAGAACACACATGCAATGACACCTGTGATATGCGGTTTGTGAGAAGAACACAGATGCATTGACTCTAGTTGTGGTTCATGAAAAGAGCTGACATGCAATGACACTGGTGGATCCATGTGTGGTTCATGGGAAGAACACACATGCAATGACTTCGGTGGATCCATGTGTTGTCTGTGGAAAGAACAAACATGCAATGACACTGGGTGGATCCTTGTGTGGTATGTGAGAAGAACACACATGCAATGACACCGATGGATCCATGTGTGGTCTGTGGGAAGAACACACATGCAATGACACAGGTGATATGTGGTCTGTGAGAAGAACACACATGCAATGACTCTAGTTGTGGTTAATGAGAAGAGCAGACATGCAATGACACCGGTGGATCCATGTGTGGTTAATGAGAAGAACACACATGCAATGACACTGGGTGTGGTTCATGATATGGTTTGTAAGAAGAACATACATGCAATGACTCTAGCTGTCGATCATGAAAAGGGCACGCATGCGATGACTCTAGCAGTGGTTCATGGGAAGAGCAGACATACAATGACACTGGTGGATCCATGTGTGGTCTATGGGAAGAACACACATGCAATGACACTGGTGGATCCATGTGTGGTCTGTGGAAAGAACACACATGCAACACTGGTGGATCCATTTGTGGTTCATGGGAAGAACACACATGCAATGACACCGGTGATATGTGGTTTATGAGAAGAACACACATGCAATGACTCTAGCTGTGGTTCATGAAAAGAGCAGACATGCAATGACACTGGTGGATCCATGTGTGGTTCAAGGGAAGGACACACATGCAATGACTCTGGTGGATCCATGTGTGGTCTGTGGGAAGAACAAACATGCAATGACATTGGGTGGATCCATGTGTGGTCTGTGGGAAGAACACACATGTAATGACATTGGGTGGATCCATGTGTGGTCTGTGGGAAGAACACACATGCAATGACACAGGTGATATGTGATCTGTGAGAAGAACACACACGCAATGACTCTAGTTGTGGTTCATGAAAAGAGCAGACATGCGATGGCACTGGTGGATCCATGTGTGGTTCATGGGAAGAACACACATGCAATGACACTGGTGGATCCTTGTGTGGTTTGTGGGGAGAACACACATGCAATGACTCTGGTGATATGTGGTTTGTGAAAAGAACAGACATGCAATGACTCTAGCTGTGGTTAATCAGAAGAGCAGACATGCAATAAAAATGGTAGATCCATGTGGGGTTAATGAGAAGAACACACATGCAATGACACTGGGTGTGGTTCATGATATGGTTTGTGAGAAGAACACGCATGCAATGGCTCTAGCTGTGGTTCATGAAAAGAGCAGACATGCAATGACACTGGTGGATCCATGTGGGTCTATGAGAAGAACACGCATGCAATGACTCTAGCTGTGGTTCATGGGAAGAACACACATGCAATGACACTGGGTGGATCCATGTGTGGTCTGTGGGAAGAACACACATGAAATGACACTGGTGAATCCATGTGTGGTCTGTGGGAAGAACACACATGCAATGACACAGGTGATATGTAGTCTGTGAGAATAACACACATGCAATGACTCTACCTGTGGTTCATGAAAAGAGCAGACATGCGATGACACTGGTGGATCCATGTGTGGTATATGAGAAGAGCACACATGCAATGATCTGGATCCATGCGTCTGTGGGAAGAACACACATGCAATGACTCTGTGATATGTGGTTTCAAAAAGAACATATGCAATGACTCTAGATGTGGTTAATGAGAAGAGCAGACATCCAATGACACTGGTGGATCCAGGTGTGGTTAATGAGAAGAACACACATGCAATGACACTGGGTGTGGTTCATGATATGGTTTGTAAGAAGAACACACATGCAATGACTCTAGCTGTCGATCATGAAAAGAGCACGCATGCGATGACTCTAACTGTGGTTCATGAAAAGAGCAGACATGCGATGCCACCGGTGTATCCATGTGTGGTCTATGAGAAGAGCAGACATGCAATTACACAGGTGGATCCTTACATGGTCTGTGAGAATAACACACATGCAATGACATTGGTGGATCCATGTGTGGTTCATGGGAAGAACACACATGCAATGACACTGGTGGATCCATGTGTGGTCTGTGGGAAGAACAAACATGCAATGACACTGGGTGGATCCATGTGTGGTCTGTGGGAAGAACACACATGCAAAGACATAGGTGATATGTGGTCTTTGAGAAGAACACACATGCAATGACTCTAGCTGTGGTTCATGAATGCAGAGTGCACATGCGATGGCACTGGTGGATCCATGTGTGCTTCATGGGAAGAACACACATGCAATGACACTGGTGGATCCATGTGTGGTCTGTGGGAAGAACACACATGCAATGACTCTGGTGATATCTGGTTTGTGAAAAGAACAGACATGCAATGACTCTAGCTGTGGTTAATCAGAAGAGCAGGCATGCAATGACACTGGTGGATCGATGTGGGGATATTGAGAAGAACACACATGCAATGACACTGGGTGTGGTTCATGATATGGTTTGTGAGAAGAACATGCATGCAATGACTCTAGCTGTGGTTAATGAAAAGAGCAGACATGCAATGACACCGGTGGATCCATGTGTGGCTAATGAGAAAGAACACACATGCAATGACACTGGGTGTGGTTCATGATATGGTTTGTAAAAAGAACACACATGCAATGACTCTAGCTGTGGTTCATGAGAAGAGCGTATATACAATGACACTGGTGGATCCATGTGTGGTTCATGGGAAGAACACACATGCAATGACACTGGTGGATCCATGTGTGGTCTGGGAAGAACACACATGCAATGCCCTTTGGTGATATGTGGTCTGTGAGAAGAACACACATGCAATGACTCTAGCATGGTTAATGAAAAGAGCGGGCATGCAATGACATGGTGGATCCATGTGTGGTCTATGGAAGAACACACATGCAATGACTCGGTGATATGTGGTTTGTGAAAGATGGACATGCAATGACTCTAGCTATGGTTAATGACAAGAGCGTATATGCAATGACACGGTGGATCCATGTGGGGTTAATGAGAAAAACACACATGCAATGACACCGGGTGTGGTTCATGATATGGTTTGTGAGAAGAACACACATGCAATGACACTGGTGGATCCATGTGTGGTCTGTGGGAAGAACACATGCAATGACACTTGTGATATGTGGTCTGTGAGAAGAACAAACATGCAATACCACTGGTGGATCCACGTGTGGTTCATGGGAAGAACACACATGCAATGACTCTGGTGATATGTGGTTTCTGAAGTGAACAGACATGCAATGACTCTAGCTATGATTAATGAGAAGAGCAGACATGCAATGACACCGGTGGATCCATGTGTGGTTAATGAGAAGAACACACATGCAATGACACTGGGTGTGGTTCATGATATGGTTTGTAAGAAGAACACACATGCAATGACTCTAGCTGTCGATCATGAAAAGAGCACGCATGCGATGACTCTAGATGTGGTTCATGGGAAGAGCAGACATACAATGACACTGGTGGATCCATGTGTGGTCTGTGGGAAGAACACACATGCAATGACACTGGTGGATCCATGTGTGGTCTTTGGGAAGATCACACATGCAATGACACTGGTGGATCCATGTGTGGTTCATGGGAAGAACACACATGCAACGACTCTGGTGGATCCATGTGTGGTCTGTGGGAAGAACAAACATGCAATGACACTAGGTGGATCCATGTGAGGTTTGTGGGAAGAACACACATGTAATGACACTGGTGGATCCATGTATGGTCTTAGGGAAAAAGACACTTGCAATGACACAGGTGATATGTGGTCTGTGAGAAGAACACACAAGCAATGACTCTAGTTGTGGTTCATGAAAAGAGCAGACATGCGATGGCACTGGTGGATCCATGTGTGGTTCATGGGAAGAACACACATGCAATGACACTGGTGGATCCTTGTGTGGTCTGTGGGGAGAACATACATGCAATGACAATGGTGATATGTGGTTTGTGAAAAGAACAGACATGCAATGACTCTAGCTGTGGTTAATCAGAAGAGCAGACATGCAATAAAAATGGTAGATCCATGTGGGGTTAATGAGAAGAACACGCATGCAATGACACTGGGTGTGGTTCATGATATGGTTTGTGAGAAGAACACGCATGCAATGGCTCTAGCTGTGGTTCCTAAAAAGAGCAGACATGCAATGACACTGCTGGATCCACGTGTGGTCTGTGAGAAGAACCCGCATGCAATGACTCTAGCTGTGGTTCATGGGAAGAACACACATGCAATGACACTGGGTGGATCCATGTGTGGTCTGTGGGAAGAACACACATGAAATGACACTGGTGAATCCATGTATGGTCTGTGGGAAGAACACACATGCAATGACATAGGTGATATGTAGTCTGTGAGAAGAACACACATGCAATGACTCTACCTATGGTTCATAAAAAGAGCAGACATGCGATGACACTGGTGTATCCATGTGTGGTTCATGGGAAGAACACACATGCAATGATACTGGTGGATCCATGCGTGGTCTATGGGAAGAACACACATGAAATGACTCTTGTGATATGTGGTTTGTGAAAAGATCAGACATGCAATGACTCTAGATGTGGTTAATGAGAAGAGCAGACATTCAATGACACCGGTGGATCCATGTGTGGTTAATGAGAAGAACACACATGCAATGACACTGGGTGTGGTTCATGATATGGTTTGTAAGAAGAACACACATGCAATGACTCTAGCTGTCGATCATGAAAAGAGCACGCATGCGATGACTCTAATTGTGGTTCATGAAAAGAGCAGACATGCGATGCCACCGATGTATCCATGTGTGGTCTATGAGAAGAGCAGACATGCAATTACACCGGTGGATCCTTACATGGTCTACGAGAATAACACACATGCAATGTCACTGGTGGATCCATTTGTGGTTCATGGGAAGAACACACATGCAATGACACAGGTGATATGTGGTCTGTGAGAAGAACACACATGCAATGACTCTAGCTGTGGTTCATGAAAAGAGCAGACATGCGATGACACCGGTGGATCCATGTGTGGTCTATGGGAAGAACACATGAAATGACTCTGGTGATATGTGGTTTGTGAAAAGAACAGACATGCAATGACTCTTGCTGTGGTTAATGAAAAGAGCAGACATGCAATGACACCTATGGATCCATGTGTGGTTAATGAGAAAGAACACACATGCAATGACACTGGGTGTGGTTCATGATATGGTTTGTAAGAAGAACACACATGCAATGACTCTGGTTGTGGTTCTTGAGAAGTGCAGACATACAATGGCACTGGTGGATCCATGTGTGGTTCATGGGAAGAACACACATGCAATGACACTGGTGGATCCATGTGTGGTCTGTGGGAAGAACACACATGCAATGACACTGGTGATATGTGGTCTGTGAGAAGAACACACATGCAATGACTCTAGATGTGGTTAATGAAAAGAGTATACATGTAATGACACTGGTGGATCCATGTGTGGTCTGTGGGAAGAACACACATGCAATGACTCTAGTGATATGTGGTTTGTGAAAGGAACAGATATGCAATGACTCTAGTTGTGGTTAATGAAAAGAGCAGACATGCAATGACACCGGTGGATCCATGTGGGGTTAATGAGAAGAACACACATGCAATGACACTTGGTGTGGTTCATGATATGGTTTGTCAGAAGAACACACATGCAATGACACTGGTGGATCCATGTGTGGTCTGTGGGAAGAACACAGATGCCATGACACTGGTGATATGTGGTCTGTGAGAAGAACACACATCCAATGACTCTAGCTGTGGTTCATGAAAAGAGAAGACATGCGATGACACCGGTGGATCCATGTGTGGTTCATGGGAAGAACACACATGCAATGACACTGGGTGGATCCATGTGTGGTTTGTGAAAAGAACACACATGCAATGACACCGGTGGATCCATGTGTGGTTCATGGGAAGAACACACATGCAATGACTCTAGTGATATGTTGTTTGTGAAAAGAACAAACATGCAATGACTCTAGCTATGGTTAATGAGAAGAGCAGACATGTAATGACACCGGTGGATCTATGTGTGGTTAATGAGAAGAACACGCATGCAATGACACTGGGTGTGGTTAATGATATGGTTTGTAAGAAGAACACACATGTAATGACTCTAGCTGTCGATCATGGAAAGAGCACACATGCGATGAGTCTAACTGTGGTTCATGAAAAGAGTAGGCATGCGATGCCACCGGTGTATCCATATGTGGTCTATGAGAAGAGCAGACATGCAATGACACTGGTGGATCCATGTGTGGTTTGTGAGAAGGACACACATGCAATGACACTGGTGGATCCATGTGTGGTCGTTGGGAAGAACTCACATGCAATGACACCAGTGCTATGTGGTTTGTGAGAAGAACACACGTGCAATGTCTCTAGCTGTGGTTCATGAAAAGAGCAGACATGCAATGACACTGGTGGATCCATGTGTGGTTCATGGGAAGAACACACATGCGATGACTCTGGTGGATCCATGTGTGGTCTGTGGGAAGAACAAACATGCAATGACACTAGGTGGATTGTGTGGTCTGTGAGAAGAACACACATGCAATGACTCTGGTGGATCCATGTGTGGTCTGTGGGAAGAACAAACATGCAATGACACTAGGTGGATCCATGTGTGGTCTGTGGGAAGAACACACATGCAATGACACAGGTGGATCCATGTGTGGTCTGTGGGAAGAACACACATGCAATGACACAGGTGATATGTGGTTTGTTAGAAGAACACACATGCAATGACTCTAGCTATGGTTCATGAAAAGTGCAGACATGCGATGGCACTGATGGATCCATGTGTGGTTCATGGGAAGAACACACATGCAATGACACTGGTGGATCCATGTGTGGTATGTGGGAAGAACACACATGCAATGACTCTGGTGATATGTGGTTTGTGAAAAGAACAGACATGCAATGACTCCAGCTGTGGTTAATCAGAAGAGCAGGCATGCAATGACACTGGTGGATCCATGTGGGGTTATTGAGAAGAACACACATGCAATGACACTGGGTGTGGTTCATGATATGGTTTGTGAGAAGAACACGCATGCAATGACTCTAGCTGTGGTTCATGAACAGAGCAGACATGCGATGGCACTGGTGGATCCATGTGTGCTTCATGGGAAGAACACACATGCAATGACACTGGTGGATCCATGTGTGGTCTGTGGGAAGAACACACATGCAATGACTCTGGTGATATGTGGTTTGTGAAAAGAATACATGCAATGACTCCAGCTGTGGTTAATCAGAAGAGCAGGCATGCAATGACACTGGTGGATCCATGTGGGGTTATTGAGAAGAACACACATGCAATGACACTGGGTGTGGTTCATGATATGGTTTGTGAGAAGAACACGCATGCAATGACTCTAGCTGTGGTTAATGAAAAGAGCAGACATGCAATGACACCGGTGGATCCATGTGTGGTTAATGAGAAAGAACACACATGCAATGACACTGGGTGTGGTTCATGATATGGTTTGTAAAAAGAACACACGTTCAATGACTCTAGCTGTGGTTCATGAGAAGAGCAGACATACGGTGACACTGGTGGATCCATGTGTGGTTCATGGGAAGAACACACATGCAATGACACTGGTGGATCCATGTGTGGTATGTGAGAAGAACACACATGCAATGACACTGGTGATATGTGGTCTGTGAGAAGAACACACATGCAATGACTCTAGCTGTGGTTAATGAAAAGAGCAGACATGCAATGACACTGGTGGATCCATGTGTGGTCTATGGAAGAACACACATGCAATGACTCTGGTGATATGTGGTTTGTGAAAGGAACAGACATGCAATGACTCTAGCTATGGTTAATAACAAGAGCAGACATGCAATGACACCGGTGGATCCATGTGGGGTTAATGAGAAGAACACACATGCAATGACACTGGGTGTGGTTCAGGATATGGTTTGTGAGAATAACACACATGCAATGACACTGGTGGATCCATGTGTGGTGTGTGGGAAGAACACACATGCAATGACACTTGTGATATGTGGTATGTGAGAAGAACACACATGCAATACCACCGGTGGATCCACGTGTGGTTCATGGGAAGAACACACATGCAATGACTCTGGTGATATGTGGTTTCTGAAGTGAACAGTCATGCAATGACTCTAGCTGTGGTTAATGAGAAGAGCAGACATGCAATGACACCGGTGGATCCATGTGTGGTTAATGAGAAGAACACACATGCAATGACACTGGGTGTGGTTCATGATATGGTTTGTAAGAAGAACACACATTCAATGACTCTAGTTGTCGATCATAAAAATAGCACGCATGCGATGACTCTAGATGTGGTTCATGGGAAGAGCAGACATATAATGACACTGGTGGATCCATGTGTGGTCTGTGGGAAGAACACACATGCAATGACACTGGTGGATCCATGTGTGGTCTTTGGGAAGAACACACATGCAATGACACTGGTGGATCCATGTGTGGTTCATGGGAAGAACACACATGCAATGACACCGGTGATATGCGGTTTGTGAGAAGAACACACATGCATTGACTCTAGTTGTGGTTCATGAAAAGAGCAGACATGCAATGACACTGGTGGATCCATGTGTGGTTCATGGGAAGAACACACATGCAATGACACTGGTGGATCCATGTGTGGTCTATGAGAAGAACACGCATGCAATGACTCTAGCTGTGGTTCATGGGAAGAACACACATGCAATGACACTGGGTGGATCCATGTGTGGTCTGTGGGAAGAACACACATGAAATGACACTGGTGGATCCATGTGTGGTCTGTGGGAAGAACACACATGCAATGACACAGGTGATATGTAGTCTGTGAGAAGAACACACATGCAATGACTCTAGCTATGGTTCATGAAAAGAGCAGACATGCGATGACACTGGTGGATCCATGTGTGGTTCATGGGAAGAACACACATGCAATGACACTGGTGGATCCATGTGTGGTCTGTGGGAAGAACACACATGCAATGACTCTGGTGATATGTGGTTTGTGAAAAGAACAGACATGCAATAACTCAAGATGTGGTTAATGAGAAGAGCAGACATGCAATGACACCGGTGGATCCATGTGTGGTTAATGAGAAGAACACACATGAAATGACACTAGGTGTGGTTCAAGATATGGTTTGTAAGAAGAACACACATGCAATGACTCTAGTTGTCGATCATGAAAAGAGCATGCATACGATGACTCTAACTATGGTTCATGAAAAGAGCAGACATGCGATGCCACCGGTGTATCCATGTGTGGTCTATGAGAAGAGCAGACATGCAATTACACCGGTGGATCCTTACGTGGTCTGTGAGAATAACACACATGAAATGACACTGGTGGATCCATGTGTGGTTCATGGGAAGAACACACATGCAATGACATTGGTGGATCCATGTGTGGTATGTGGGAAGAACAAACATGCAATGACACTGGGTGGATCCATGTGTGGTCTGTGGGAAGAACACACATGCAATGACACTGGTGGATCCATGTGTGGTATGTGGGAAGAACACACATGCAATGACATAGGTGATATGTGGTCTGTGAGAAGAACACACATGCAATGACTCTAGCTGTGGTTCATGAACAGAGCAGACATGCGATGGCACTGGTGGATCCATGTGTGCCTCATGGGAAGAACACACATGCAATGACACTGGTGGATCCATGTGTGGTATGTGGGAAGAACACACATGCAATGACTCTGGTGATATGTGGTTGGTGAAAAGAACAGACATGCAATGACTCTAGCTGTGGTTAATCAGAAGAGCAGGCATGCAATGACACTGGTGGATCCATGCGGGGTTATTGAGAAGAACACACATGCAATGACACTGGGTGTGGTTCATGATATGGTTTGTGAGAAGAACACGCATGCAATGACTCTAGCTGTGGTTAATGAAAAGAGCAGACATGCAATGACACCGGTGGATCCATGTGTGGTTATTGAGAAAGAACACACATGCAATGACACTGGGTGTGGTTCATGATATGGTTTGTAAAAAGAACACACATGCAATGACTCTAGCTGTGGTTCATGAGAAGAGCAGACATACAATGACACTTGTGGATCCATGTGTGATTCATGGGAAGAACACACATGCAATGACACTGGTGGATCCATGTGTGGTATGTGGGAAGAACACACATGCAATGACACTGGTGATATGTGGTCATTGAGAAGAATACACATGCAATGACTCTAGCTGTGGTTAATGAAAAGAGCAGACATGCAATGACACTGGTGGATCCATGTGTGGTCTATGGAAGAACACACATGCAATGACTCTAGTGATATGTGGTTTGTGAAAGGAACAGACATGCAATGACTCTAGCTATGGTTAATGACAAGAGGAGACATGCAATGACACCAGTGGATCCATGTGGGGTTAATGAGAAGAACACACATGCAATGACACTGGGTGTGGTTCATGATATGGTTTGTGAGAAGAACACACATGCAATGACACTGGTGGATCCATGTGTGGTGTTTGGGAAGAACACACATGCAATGACACTGGTGGATCCATGTGTGGTGTGTGGGAAGAACACACATGCAATGACACTTGTGATATGTGGTCTGTGAGAAGAACACACATGCAATACCACCGGTGGATCCACGTGTGCTTCATGGGAAGAACACACATGCAATGACTCTGGTGATATGTGGTTTTTGAAGTGAACAGACATGCAATGACTCTAGTTGTGGTTAATGAGAAGAGCAGACATGCAATGACACCGGTGGATCCATGTGTGGTTAATGAGAAGAACACACATGAAATGACACTAGGTGTGGTTCAAGATATGGTTTGTAAGAAGAACACACATGCAATTACTCTAGCTGTCGATCATGAAAAGAGCACGCATACGATGACTCTAACTATGGTTCATGAAAAGAGCAGACATGCGATGCCACCGGTGTATCCATGTGTGGTCTATGAGAAGAGCAGACATGCAATTACACCGGTGGATCCTTACGTGGTCTGTGAGAATAACACACATGCAATGACACTGGTGGATCCATGCGTGGTTCATGGGAAGAACACACATGCAATGACACCGGTGATATGCGGTTTGTGAGAAGAACACACATGCATTGACTCTAGTTGTGGTTCATGAAAAGAGCAGACATGCAATGACACTGGTGGATCCATGTGTGGTTCATGGGAAGAACACACATGCAATGACTCCGGTGGATCCATGTGTGGTCTGTGGGAAGAACAAACATGCAATGACACTGGGTGGATCCTTGTGTGGTCTGTGAGAAGAACACACATGCAATGACACCGATGGATCCATGTGTGGTCTGTGGGAAGAACACACATGCAATGACACAGGTGATATGTGGTCGGTGAGAAGAACACACATGCAATGACTCTAGTTGTGGTTAATGAGAAGAGCAGACATGCAATGACACCGGTGGATCCATGTGTGGTTAATGAGAACAACACACATGCAATGACACTGGGTGTGGTTCATGATATGGTTTGTAAGAAGAACATACATGCAATGACTCTAGTTGTTGATCATGAAAAGGGCACGCATGCGATGACTCTAGTTGTGGTTCATGGGAAGAGCAGACATACAATGACACTGGTGGATCCATGTGTGGTCTATGGGAAGAACACACATGCAATGACACTGGTGGATCCATGTGTGGTCTGTGGAAAGAACACACATGCATTGACACTGGTGGATCCATTTGTGGTTCATGGGAAGAACACGCATGCAATGACACCGGTGATATGTGGTTTATGAGAAGAACACACATGCAATGACTCTAGCTGTGGTTCATGAAAAGAGCAGACATGCAATGACACTGGTGGATCCATGTGTGGTTCATGGAAAGGACACACATGCAATGACTCTGGTGGATCCATGTGTGGTCTATGGGAAGAACAAACATGCAATGACATTGGGTGGATCCATGTGTGGTTTGTGGGAAGAACACACATGTAATGACACTGGTGGATCCATGTGTGGTCTGTGGGAAAAAGACACATGCAATGACACAGGTGATATGTGATCTGTGAGAAGAACACACATGCAATGACTCTAGTTGTGGTTCATGAAAAGAGCAGACATGCGATGGCACTGGTGGATCCATGTGTGGTTCATGGGAAGAACACACATGCAATGACACTGGTGGATCCTTGTGTGGTTTGTGGGGAGAACACACATGCAATGACTCTGGTGATATGTGGTTTGTGAAAATAACAGACATGCAATGACTCTAGCTGTGGTTAATCAGAAGAGCAGACATGCAATAAAAATGGTAGATCCATGTGGGGTTAATGAGAAGAACACACATGCAATGACACTGGGTGTGGTTCATGATATGGTTTGTGAGAAGAACACGCATGCAATGGCTCTAGCTGTGGTTCATGAAAAGAGCAGACATGCAATGACACTGGTGGATCCATGTGTGGTCTATGAGAAGAACACGCATGCAATGACTCTAGTTGTGGTTCATGGGAAGAACACACATGTAATGACACTGGGTGGATCCATGTGTGGTCTGTGGGAAGAACACACATGAAATGACACTGGTGAATCCATGTGTGGTCTGTGGGAAGGACACGCATGCAATGACACAGGTGATATGTAGTCTGTGAGAAGAACACACATCCAATGACTCTACCTGTGGTTCATGAAAAGAGCAGACATGCGATGACACTGGTGGATCCATGTGTGGTTCATGGGAAGAACACACATGCAATGATACTGGTGGATCCATGCGTGGTCTGTGGGAAGAACACACATGCAATGACTCTAAATGTGGTTAATGAGAAGAGCAGACATTCAATGACACCGGTGGATCCATGTGTGGTTAATGAGAAGAACACACATGCAATGACACTAGGTGTGGTTCATGATATGGTTTGTAAGAAGAACACACATGCAATGACTCTAGCTGTCGATCATGAAAAGATGCGATGACTCTAACTGTGGTTCATGAAAAGAGTAGACATGCGATGCCACCGGTGTATCCATGTGTGGTCTATGAGAAGAGCAGACATGCAATTACACCGGTGGATCCTTATGTGGTCTATGAGAATAACAAACACGCAATGACATTGGTGGATCCATGTGTGGTTCATGGGAAGAACACACATGCAATGACACTGGTGGATCCATGTGTGGTCTGTGGGAAGAACAAACATGCAATGACACAGGGTGGATCCATGTGTGGTCTGTGGGAAGAACACACATGCAAAGACACTGGTGGATCCATGTGTGGTATGTGGGAAGAACACGCATGCAATGACATAGGTGATATGTGGTCTATGAGAAGAACACACATGCAATGACTCTAGCTGTGGTTCATGAACAGAGCAGACATGCAATGGCACTGGTGGATCCATGTGTGCTTCATGGGAAAAACACACATGCAATGACACTGGTGGATCCATGTGTGGTCTGTGGGAAGAACACACATGCAATGACTCTGGTGATATGTGGTTTGTGAAAAGAACAGACATGCAATGACTCTAGCTGTGGTTAATCAGAAGAGCAGGCATGCAATGACACTGGTGGATCGATGTGGGGATATTGAGAAGAACACACATGCAATGACACTGGGTGTGGTTCATGATATGGTTTGTGAGAAGAACACGCATGCAATGACTCTAGCTATGGTTAATGAAAAGAGCAGACATGCAATGACACCGGTGGATCCATGTGCGGTTAATGAGAAAGAACAGACATGCAATGACACTGGGTGTGGTTCATGATATGGTTTGTAAAAAGAACACACATGCAATGACTCTAGCTCTGGTTCATGAGAAGAGCAGACATACAATGACACTGGTGGATCCATGTGTGGTTCATGGGAAGAACACACATGCAATGACACTAGTGGATCCATGTGTGGTCTGTGGGAAGCACACACATGCAATGCCATTGGTGATATGTGGTCTGTGAGAAGAACACACATGCAATGACTCTAGCTGTGGTTAATGAAAAGAGCAGACATGCAATGACACTGGTGGATCCATGTGTGGTCTATGGAAGAACACACGTGCAATGACTCTGGTGATATGTGGTTTGTGAAAGGAACAGACATGCAATGACTCTAGCTATGGTTAATGACAAGAGCAGACATGCAATGACACCGGTGGATCCATGTGGGGTTAATGAGAAGAACACACATGCAATGACACTGGGTGTGGTTCATGATATGGTTTGTGAGAAGAACACACATGCAATGACACTGGTGGGTCCATGTGTGGTCTCTGGGAAGAACACACATGCAATGACACTTGTGATATGTGGTATGTGAGAAGAACACACATGCAATACCACCGGTGGATCCACGTGTAGTTCATGGGAAGAACACACATGCAATGACTCTGGTGATATGTGGTTTCTGAAGTGAACAGACATGCAATGACTCTAGCTGTGATTAATGAGAAGAGCAGACATGCAATGACACCGGTGGATCCATGTGTGGTTAATGAGAAGAACACACATGCAATGACACTGGGTGTGGTTCATGATATGGTTTGTAAGAAGAACACACATGCAATGACTCTAATCGATCATGAAAAGAGCGCGCATGCCATGACTCTAGCTATGGTTCATGGGAAGAGCACACATACAATGACACTGGTGGATCCATGTGTGGTATGTGGGAAGAACACACATGCAATGACACTAGTGGATCCATGTGTGGTCTTTGGGAAGAACACACATGCAATGACACTGGTGGATCCATGTATGGTTCATGGGAAGAACACACATGCAATGACTCCGGTGGATCCATGTGTGGTCTGTGGGAAGAACAAACATGCAATGACACTGGGTGGATCCTTGTGTGGTCTGTGAGAAGAACACACATGCAATGACACCGATGGATCCATGTGTGGTCTGTGGGAAGACCACACACATGCAATGACACAGGTGATATGTGGTCTGTGAGAAGAACACACATGCAATGACTCTAGCTGTGGTTAATGAGAAGAGCAGACATGCAATGACACCGGTGGATCCATGTGTGGTTAATGAGAAGAACACACATGCAATGACACTGGGTGTGGTTCATGATATGGTTTGTAAGAAGAACATACATGCAATGACTCTAGCTGTCGATCATAAAAAGAGCACGCATGCGATGACTCTAGCTGTGGTTCATGGGAAGAGCAAACATACAATGACACTAGTGGATCCATGTGTGGTCTGTGGGAAGAACACACATGCAATGACTCTAGTGATATGTGGTTTGTGAAAAGAACAGACATGCAATGACTCAAGATGTGGTTAATGAGAAGAGCAGACATGCAATGACACCGGTGGATCCATGTGTGGTTAATGAGAAGAACACACATGAAATGACACTAGGTGTGGTTTAAGATATGGTTTGTAAGAAGAACACACATGCAATGACTCTAGTTGTCGATCATGAAAAGAGCATGCATACGATGACTCTAACTATGGTTCATGAAAAGAGCAGACATGCGATGCCACCGGTGTATCCATGTGTGGTCTATGAGAAGAGCAGACATGCAATTACACCGGTGGATCCTTACGTCGTCTGTGAGAATAACACACATGCAATGACACTGGTGGATCCATGTGTGGTTCATGGGAAGAACACACATGCAATGACATTGGTGGATCCATGTGTGGTATGTGGGAAGAACAAACATGCAATGACACTGGGTGGAACCATGTGTGGTCTATGGGAAGAACACACATGCAATAACACTGGTGGATCCATGTGTGGTATGTGGGAAGAACACACATGCAATGACATAGGTGATATGTGGTCTGTGAGAAGAACACACATGCAATGACTCTAGCTTTGGTTCATGAACAGAGCAGACATGCGATGGCACTGGTGGATCCATGTGTGCCTCATGGGAAGAACACACATGGAATGACACTGGTTGATCCATGTGTGGTCTGTGGGAAGAACACACATGCAATGACTCTGGTGATATGTGGTTTGTGAAAAGAACAGACATGCAATGACTCTAGCTGTGGTTAATCAGAAGAGCAGGCATGCAATGACACTGGTGGATAGATGCGGGGTTATTGAGAAGAACACACATGCAATGACACTGGGTGTGGTTCATGATATGGTTTGTGAGAATAACACGCATGCAATGACTCTAGCTATGGTTAATGAAAAGAGCAGACATGCAATGACACCGGTGGATCCATGTGTGGTTAATGAGAAAGAACACACATGCAATGACACTGGGTGTGGTTCATGATATGGTTTGTAAAAAGAACACACATGCAATGACTCTAGCTGTGGTTCATGAGAAGGGCAGACATACAATGACACTGGTGGATCCATGTGTGGTTCATGGGAAGAACACACATGCAATGACACTGGTGGATCCATGTGTGGTATGTGGGAAGAACACACATGCAATGACACTGGTGATATGTGGTGCATGAGAAGAATACACATGCAATGACTCTAGCTGTGGTTAATGAAAAGCGGACATGCAATGACACTAGTGGATCCATGTGTGGTCTATGGAAGAACACATGCAATGACTCACGGTGATATGTGGTTTGTGAAAGGAACAGACATGCAAAGACTCTAGCTATGGTTAATGACAAGAGCAGACATGCAATGACACCGGTGGATCCATGTGGGGTTAATGAGAAGAACACACATGCAATGACACTGGGTGTGGTTCATGATATGGTTTGTGAGAAGAACACACATGCAATGACACTGGTGGATCCATGTGTGGTCTGTGGGAAGAACACACATGCAATGACACTTGTGATATGTGGTGCATGAGAAGAACACACATCCAATACCACCGGTGGATCCACGTGTGGTTCATGGGAAGAACACACATGCAATGACTCTGGTGATATGTGGTTTCTGAAGTGAACAGACATGCAATGACTCTAGCTGTGGTTAATGAGAAGAGCAAACATGCAATGACACCGGTGGATCCATGTGTGGTTAATGAGAAGAACACACATGAAATGACACTAGGTGTGGTTCAAGATATGGTTTGTAATAAGAACACACATGCAATGACTCTAGCTGTCGATCATGAAAAGAGCACGCATACGATGACTCTAACTATGGTTCATGAAAAGAGCAGACATGCGATGCCACCGGTGTATCCATGTGTGGTCTATGAGAAGAGCAAACATGCAATTACACCGGTGGATCCTTACGTGGTCTGTGAGAATAACGCACATGCAATGACACTGGTGGGTCCATGTGTGGTGTCTGGGAAGAACACACATGCAATGACACCGTGATATGGTTTGTGAGAAGAACACACATGCATTGACTCTAGTTGTGGTTCATGAAAAGAGCAGACATGCAATGACACTGGTGGATCCATGTGTGGTTCATGGGAAGAACACACATGCAATGACTCCGGTGGATCCATGTGTGGTCTGTGGGAAGAACAAACATGCAATGACAGTGGGTGGATCCTTGTGTGGTCTGTGAGAAGAACACACATGCAATGACACCGATGGATCCATGTGTGGTCTGTGGGAAGAACACACATGCAATGACACAGGTGATATGTGGTCTGTGAGAAGAACACACATGCAATGACTCTAGCTATGGTTAATGAGAAGAGCAGACATGCAATGACACCGGTGAATCCATGTGTGGTTAATGAGAAGAACACACATGCAATGACACTGGGTGTGGTTCATGATATGGTTTGTAAGAAGAACATACATGCAATGACTCTAGTTGTCGATCATGAAAAGGGCACGCATGCGATGACTCTAGTTGTGGTTCATGGGAAGAGCAGACATACAATGACCTTTGGTGGATCCATGTGTGGTCTATGGGAAGAACACACATGCAATGACACTGGTGGATCCATGTGTGGTCTGTGGAAAGAACACACATGCATTGACACTGGTGGATCCATTTGTGGTTCATGGGAAGAACACACATGCAATGACACCGGTGATATGTGGTTTATGAGAAGAACACACATGCAATGACTCTAGCTGTGGTTCATGAAAAGAGCAGACATGCAATGACACTGGTGGATCCATGTGTGGTTCATGGAAAGGACACACATGCAATGACTCTGGTGGATCCATGTGTGGTCTATGGGAAGAACAAATATGCAATGACATTGGGTGGATCCATGTGTGGTCTGTGGGAAGAACACACATGTAATGACACTGGTGGATCCATGTGTGGTCTGTGGGAAAAAGACACATGCAATGACACAGGTGATATGTGATCTGTGAGAAGAACACACATGCAATGACTCTAGTTGTGGTTCATGAAAAGAGCAGACATGCGATGGCACTGGTGGATCCATGTGTGGTTCATGGGAAGAACACACATGCAATGACACTGGTGGATCCTTGTGGTTGTGGGGAGAACACACATGCAATGACTCTGGTGATATGTGGTTTGTGAAAAGAACAGACATGCAATGACTCTAGATGTGGTTAATCAGAAGAGCAGACATGCAATAAAAATGGTAGATCCATGTGGGGTTAATGAGAAGAACACACATGCAATGACACTGGGTGTGGTTCATGATATGGTTTGTGAGAAGAACACGCATGCAATGGCTCTAGTTGTGGTTCATGAAAAGAGCAGACATGCAATGACACTGGTGGATCCATGTGTGGTCTATGAGAAGAACACGCATGCAATGACTCTAGTTGTGGTTCATGGGAAGAACACACATGTAATGACACTGGGTGGATCCATGTGTGGTCTGTGGGAAGAACACACATGAAATGACACTTGTGAATCCATGTGTGGTCTGTGGGAAGAACACACATGCAATGACACAGGTGATATGTAGTCTGTGAGAAGAACACACATCCAATGACTCTACCTGTGGTTCATGAAAAGAGCAGACATGCGATGACACTGGTGGATCCATGTGTGGTTCATGGGAAGAACACACATGCAATGATACTGGTGGATCCATGCGTGCATGGGAAGAACACACATGCAATGACTCTTGTGATATGTGGTTTGTTAAAAACGGACATGCAATGACTCTAAATGTGGTTAATGAGAAGCAGACATCCAATGACACCGGTGGATCCATGTGTGGTTAATGAGAAGAACACACATGCAATGACACTTGGTGTGGTTCATGATATGGTTTATAAGAAGAACACACATGCAATGACTCTAGTTGTCGATCATGAAAAGATGCGATGACTCTAACTGTGGTTCATGAAAAGAGCAGACATGCGATGCCACCGGTGTATCCATGTGTGGTCTATGAGAAGAGCAGACATGCAATTACACCGGTGGATCCTTACGTGGTCTGTGAGAATAACACACACGCAATGACATTGCTGGATCCATGTGTGGTTCATGGGAAGAACACACATGCAATGACACGGGTGGATCCATGTGTGGTCTGTGGGAAGACCAAACATGCAATGACACTGGGTGGATCCATGTGTGGTCTGTGGGAAGAACACACATGCAAAGACACTGGTGGATCCATGTGTGGTATGTGGGAAGAACACGCATGCAATGACATAGGTGATATGTGGTCTATGAGAAGAACACACATGCAATGACTCTAGCTGTGGTTCATGAACAGAGCAGACATGCGATGGCACTGGTGGATCCATGTGTGCTTCATGGGAAGAACAGACATGCAATGACACTGGTGGATCCATGTGTGGTCTGTGGGAAGAACACACATGCAATGACTCTGGTGATATGTGGTTTGTGAAAAGAACAGACATGCAATGACTCTAGCTGTGGTTAATCAGAAGAGCAGGCATGCAATGACACTGGTGGATCGATGTGGGGATATTGAGAAGAAGACACATGCAATGGCACTGGGTGTGGTTCATGATATGGTTTGTGAGAAGAACACGCATGCAATGACTCTAGCTGTGGTTAATGAAAAGAGCAGACATGCAATGACACCGGTGGATCCATGTGTGGTTAATGAGAAAGAACACACATGCAATGACACTGGGTGTGGTTCATGATATGGTTTGTAAAAAGAACACACATGCAATGACTCTAGCTGTGGTTCATGAGAAGAGCAGACATACAATGACACTGGTGGATCCATGTGTGGTTCATGGGAAGAACACACATGCAATGACACTGGTGGATCCATGTGTGGTTCATGGGAAGAACACACATGCAATGGCAGTGGTGGATATGTGGTGCATGAGAAGAACACATGCAATGACTCTAGCTGTGGTTAATGAAAAGAGCGGACATGCAATGACATCAGGTGGATCCATGTGTGGTCTATGGAAGAACACACATGCAATGACTCTGGTGATATGTGGTTTGTGAAAGGAACAGACATGCAATGACTCTAGCTATGGTTAATAACAAGAGCAGACATGCAATGACACCGGTGGATCCATGTGGGGTTAATGAGAAGAACACACATGCAATGACACTGGGTGTGGTTCATGATATGGTTTGTGAGAAGAACACACATGCAATGACACTGGTGGGTCGATGTGTGGTCTCTGGGAAGAACACACATGCAATGACACTTGTGATATGTGGTATGTGAGAAGAACACACATGCAATACCACCGGTGGATCCACGTGTGGTTCATGGGAAGAACACACATGCAATGACTCTGGTGATATGTGGTTTCTGAAGTGAACAGACATGCAATGACTCTAGCTGTGATTAATGAGAAGAGCAGACATGCAATGACACCGGTGGATCCATGTGTGGTTAATGAGAAGAACACACATGCAATGACACTGGGTGTGGTTCATGATATGGTTTGTAAGAAGAACACACATGCAATGACTCTAGCTGTCGATCATGAAAATAGCACGCATGCGATGACTCTAGATGTGGTTCATGGGAAGAGCAGACATACAATGACACTGGTGGATCCATGTGTGGTATGTGGGAAGAACACACATGCAATGACACTGGTGGATCCATGTGTGGTCTTTGGGAAGAACACACATGCAATGACACTGGTGGATCCATGTGTGGTTCATGGGAAGAACACACATGCAATGACTCCGGTGGATCCATGTGTGGTCTGTGGGAAGAACAAACATGCAATGACACTGGGTGGATCCTTGTGTGGTCTGTGAGAAGAACACACATGCAATGACACCGATGGATCCATGTGTGGTCTGTGGGAATAACACACATGCAATGACACAGGTGATATGTGGTCTGTGAGAAGAACACACATGCAATGACTCTAGCTGTGGTTAATGAGAAGAGCAGACATGCAATGACACCGGTGGATCCATGTGTGGTTAATGAGAAGAACACACATGCAATGACACTGGGTGTGGTTCATGATATGGTTTATAAGAAGAACATACATGCAATGACTCTAGCTGTCGATCATGAAAAGAGCACGCATGCGATGACTCTAGCTGTGGTTCATGGGAAGAGCAGACATACAATGACACTGGTGGATCCATGTGTGGTCTGTGGGAAGAACACACATGCAATGACACTGGTGGATCCATTTGTGGTTCATGGGAAGAACACACATGCGATGACACCGGTGATATGTGGTTTATGAGAAGAACACACATGCAATGACTCTAGCTGTGGTTCATGAAAAGAGAAGACATGCAATGACACTGGTGGATCCATGTGTGGTTCATGGGAAGAAAACACATGCAATGACTCTGGTGGATCCATGTGTGGTCTGTGGGAAGAACAAACATGCAATGACATTGGGTGGATCCATGTGAGGTCTGTGAGAAGAACACACATGTAATGACACTGGTGGATCCATGTATGGTCTGTGGGAAAAAGACACTTGCAATGACAGGTGATATGTGGTCGTGAGAAGAACACACATGCAATGACTCTAGTTGTGGTTCATGAAAGAGCAGACATGCGATGGCACTGGTGGATCCATGTGTGGTTCATGGGAAGAACACACATGCAATGACACTGGTGGATCCTTGTGTGGTCTTTGGGGAGAACACACATGCAATGACGCTGGTGATATGTGGTTTGTGAAAAGAACAGACATGCAATGACTCTAGCTGTGGTTAATCAGAAGAGCAGACATGCAATAAAAATGGTAGATCCATGTGGGGTTAATGAGAAGAACACACATGCAATGACACTGGGTGTGGTTCATGATATGGTTTGTGAGAAGAACACGCATGCAATGGCTCTAGCTGTGGTTCCTAAAAAGCGGACATGCAATGACACTGGTGGATCCATGTGTGGTCTGTGAGAAGAACACGCATGCAATGACTCTAGCTGTGGTTCATGGGAAGAACACACATGCAATGCACTGGGTGGATCCATGTGTGGTCTGTGGGAAGAACACACATGAAATGACATGGTGAATCCATGTGTGGTGCGTGGGAAGAACACACATGCAATGACACAGGTGATATGTAGTCTGTGATAAGAACACACATGCAATGACTCTACCTATGGTTCATGAAAAGAGTAGACATGCGATGACACTGGTGGATCCATGTGTGGTTCATGGGAAGAACACACATGCAATGATACTGGTGGATCCATGCGTGGTCTGTGGGAAGAACACACATGCAATGACTCTTGTGATATGTGGTTTGTGAAAAGAACAGACATGCAATGACTCTAGATGTGGTTAATGAGAAGAGCAGACATTCAATGACACCGGTGGATCCATGTGTGGTTAATGAGAAGAACACACATGCAATGACACTGGGTGTGGTTCATGATATGGTTTGTAAGAAGAACACACATGCAATGACTCTAGCTGTCGATCATGAAAAGAGCACGCATGCGATGACTCCGGTGTATCCATGTGTGGTCTATGAGAAGAGCGGACATGCAATTACACCGGAGGATCCTTACGCTGCAGTGAGAATAACACACATGCAATGTCACTGGTGGATCCATGTGTGGTTCATGGGAAGAACACACATGCAATGACACAGGTGATATGTGGTCTGTGAGAAGAACACACATGCAATGACTCTAGCTGTGGTTCATGAAAAGAGCAGACATGCGATGACACCGGTGGATCCATGTGTGGTCTATGGGAAGAACACATGAAATGACTCTGGTGATATGTGGTTTGTGAAAGGAACAGATATGCAATGACTCAAGCTATGGTTAATGAAAAGAGCAGACATGCAATGACACCGGTGGATCCATGTGGGGTTAATGAGAAGAACACACATGCAATGACACTGGGTGTGGTTCATGATATGGTTTGTGAGAAGAACACACATGCAATGACACTGGTGGATCCATGTGTGGTCTGTGGGAAGAACATAGATGCAATGACACTGGTGATATGTGGTCTGTGAGGAGAACACACATCCAATGACTCTAGCCGTGGTTCATGAAAAGAGCAGACATGCGATGACACCGGTGGATCCATGTGTGGTTCATGGGAAGAACACACATGCAATGACACTGGGTGGATCCATGTGTGGTTTATGAAAAGAACACACATGCAATGACACCGGTGGATCCATGTGTGGTTCATGGGAAGAACACACATGCAATGACTCTGGTGATATGTGGTTTGTGAAAAGAACAGACATGCAATGACTCTAGCTGTGGTTAATGAGAAGAGCAGACATGTAATGACACCGGTGGATCTATGTGTGGTTAATGAGAAGAACACGCATGCAATGACACTGGGTGTGGTTAATGATATGGTTTGTAAGAAGAACACACATGCAATGACTCTAGCTGTCGATCATGGAAAGAGCACACATGCGATGAGTCTAACTGTGGTTCATGAAAAGAGCAGGCATGCGATGCCACCGGTGTATCCATGTGTGGTCTATGAGAAGAGCAGACATGCAATGACACTGGTGGATCCATGTGTGGTCTGTGGGAAGGACACACATGCAATGACACTGGTGGATCCATGTGTGGTCTGTGGGAAGAACTCACATGCAATGACACCGGTGCTATGTGGTTTGTGAGAAGAACACATGCAATGTCTCGGTGTGGTTCATGAAAGAGCGGACATGCAATGACCTTTGGTGGATCCATGTGTGGTTCATGGGAAGAACACACATGCGATGACTCTGGTGGATCCATGTGGTAGTGGGGAAGAACAAACATGCAATGACACTGAGTGGATCCATGTGTGGTCTATGAGAAGAACACACATGCAATGACTCTGGTGGAGCCATGTGTGGTCTGTGGGAAGAACAAACATGCAATGACACTAGGTGGATCCATGTGTGGTCTGTGGGAAGAACACACATGCAATGACACAGGTGGATCCATGTGTGGTCTGTGGGAAGAACACACATGCAATGACACAGGTGATATGTGGTCTGTGAGAAGAACACACATGCAATGACTCTAGCTATGGTTCATGAAAAGTGCAGACATGCGATCGCACTGATGGATCCATGTGTGGTTCATGGGAAGAACACACATGCAATGACACTGGTGGATCCATGTGTGGTATGTGGGAAGAACACACATGCAATGAATCTGGTGATATGTGGTTTGTGAAAAGAACAGACATGCAATGACTCTAGCTGTGGTTAATCAGAAGAGGAGACATACAATGACACCGGTGGATCCATGTGGTGTTAATGAGAAGAGCACACATGCAATGACACTAGGTGTGGTTCATGATATAGTTTGTGAGAAGAACATGCATGCAATGACTCTAGCTGTGGTTCATGAAAAGAGCAGACATGCAATGACACTGGTGGATCCATGTGTGGTCTGTGAGAAGAAAATGCATGCAATGACTCTAGCTGTGGTTCATGGAAAGAACACACACATGCAATGACACTGGGTGGATCCATGTGTGGTCTGTGGAAAGAACACACATGCAATGACACTGGTGGATCCATGTGTGGTCAATGGGAAGAACACACATGCAATGACACAGGTGATATGTGGTATGTGGGAAGAACACACAAGCAATGACTCTAGCTATGGTTCATGAAAGAAGCGGACATGCGATCCTGCTGAGTGGATCCATGTGTGGTTCATGGGAAGAATACACATGCAATGACACTGGTGGATCCATGTGTGGCAAGTGGGAAGAACACACATGCAATGACTACGGTGATATGTGGTTTGTGAAAGAAACGGACATGTAATGACTCTAGCTGTGGTTAATGAGAAGAGCAGACATGCAATGACACCGGTGGATCCATGTGTGGTTAATGAGAAGAACAGACATGCAATGACACTGGGTGTGGTTCTAGATATGTTTTGTAAGAAGAACACACATGCAATGACTCTAGCTGTCGATCATGAAAAGAGCACGCATGCGATGACTCTAACTGTGGTTCATGAAAAGAGCTGACATGCGATGCTACCGGTATATCCATGTGTGGTCTATGAGAAGAGCATACATGCAATTACACTGGTGGATCCTACGTGGTGCGTGAGAATAACACACATGCAATGACATTGGTGGATCCATGTGTGGTTCATGGGAAGAACACACATGCAATGACACAGTTGATATGTGGTATGTGATAAGAACACACATGCAATGACTCTAGTTGTGGTTCATGAAAAGAGCAGACATGTGATGACACTGGTGAATCCATGTGTGGTCTGTGGGAAGAACACACATGCAATGACTCTGGTGATATGTGGTTTGTGAAAAGAGCAGGACATGCAATGACTCTATGTTGTTAATGAAAGAAGCGGACATGCAATGACACGGTGGATCCATGTGTGGTTAATGAGAAAGAACACACATGCAATGACACTGGGTGTGGTTCATGATATGGTTTGTAAGAAGAACACACATGCAATGACTCGATCTGTGGTTCATGAGAAGAGCAGACATACAATGACAGTGGTGGATCCATGTGTGGTTCATGGGAAGAAAACACATGCAATGACACTGGTGGATCCATGTGTGGTCTATGGGAAGAACACACATGCAATGACACTGGTGATATGTGGTCTGTGACAAGAACACACATGCAATGACTCTAGCTGTGGTTAATGAAAAGAACAGACATGCAATGACACTGGTGGATCCATGTGTGGTTCATGGGAAGAACACACATGCAATGACACCTGTGATATGCGGTTTGTGAGAAGAACACAGATGCATTGACTCTAGTTGTGGTTCATGAAAAGAGCTGACATGCAATGACACTGGTGGATCCATGTGTGGTTCATGGGAAGAACACACATGCAATGACTCCGGTGGATCCATGTGTGGTCTGTGGAAAGAACAAACATGCAATGACACTGGGTGGATCCTTGTGTGGTATGTGAGAAGAACACACATGCAATGACACCGATGGATCCATGTGTGGTCTGTGGGAAGAACACACATGCAATGACACAGGTGATATGTGGTATGTGAGAAGAACACACATGCAATGACTCTAGTTGTGGTTAATGAGAAGAGCAGACATGCAATGACACCGGTGGATCCATGTGTGGTTAATGAGAAGAACACACATGCAATGACACTAGGTGTGGTTCATGATATGGTTTGTAAGAAGAACATACATGCAATGACTCTAGCTGTCGATCATGAAAAGGGCACGCATGCGATGACTCTAGCTGTGGTTCATGGGAAGAGCAGACATACAATGACACTGGTGGATCCATGTGTGGTCTATGGGAAGAACACACATGCAATGACACTGGTGGATCCATGTGTGGTCTGTGGAAAGAACACACATGCAACACTGGTGGATCCATTTGTGGTTCATGGGAAGAACACACATGCAATGACACCGGTGATATGTGGTTTATGAGAAGAACACACATGCAATGACTCTAGATGTGGTTCATGAAAAGAGCAGACATGCAATGACACTGGTGGATCCATGTGTGGTTCATGGGAAGGACACACATGCAATGACTCTGGTGGATCCATGTGTGGTCTGTGGGAAGAACAAACATGCAATGACATTGGGTGGATCCATGTGTGGTCTGTGGGAAGAACATACATGTAATGACATTGGGTGGATCCATGTGTGGTCTGTGGGAAGAACACACATGCAATGACACAGGTGATATGTGATCTGTGAGAAGAACACACATGCAATGACTCTAGTTGTGGTTCATGAAAAGAGCAGACATGCGATGGCACTGGTGGATCCATGTGTGGTTCATGGGAAGAACACACATGCAATGACACTGGTGGATCCTTGTGTGGTTTGTGGGGAGAACACACATGCAATGACTCTGGTGATATGTGGTTTGTGAAAATAACAGACATGCAATGACTCTAGCTGTGGTTAATCAGAAGCGCAGACATGCAATAAAAATGGTAGATCCATGTGGGGTTAATGAGAAGAACACACATGCAATGACACTGGGTGTGGTTCATGATATGGTTTGTGAGAAGAACACGCATGCAATGGCTCTAGCTGTGGTTCATGAAAAGAGCAGACATGCAATGACACTGGTGGATCCATGTGGGTCTATGAGAAGAACACGCATGCAATGACTCTAGCTGTGGTTCATGGGAAGAACACACATGCAATGACACTGGGTGGATCCATGTGTGGTCTGTGGGAAGAACACACATGAAATGACACTGGTGAATCCATGTGTGGTCTGTGGGAAGAACACACATGCAATGACACAGGTGATATGTAGTCTGTGAGAATAACACACATGCAATGACTCTACCTGTGGTTCATGAAAAGAGCAGACATGCGATGACACTGGTGGATCCATGTGTGGTTCATGGGAAGAACACACATGCAATGATACTGGTGGATCCATGCGTCGTCTGTGGGAAGAACACACATGCAATGACTCCTGTGATATGTGGTTTCTGAAAAGAACAGACATGCAATGACTCTAGATGTGGTTAATGAGAAGAGCAGACATCCAATGACACCGGTGGATCCAGGTGTGGTTAATGAGAAGAACACACATGCAATGACACTTGGTGTGGTTCATGATATGGTTTGTAAGAAGAACACACATGCAATGACTCTAGTTGTCGATCATGAAAATAGCATGCATACGATGACTCTAACTATGGTTCATGAAAAGAGCAGACATGCGATGCCACCGGTGTATCCATGTGTGGTCTATGAGAAGAGCAGACATGCAATTACACAGGTGGATCCTTACATGGTCTGTGAGAATAACACACATGCAATGACATTGGTGGATCCATGTGTGGTTCATGGGAAGAACACACATGCAATGACACTGGTGGATCCATGTGTGGTCTGTGGGAAGAACAAACATGCAATGACACTGGGTGGATCCATGTGTGGTCTATGGGAAGAACACACATGCAAAGACATAGGTGATATGTGGTCTTTGAGAAGAACACACATGCAATGACTCTAGCTGTGGTTCATGAACAGAGCAGACATGCGATGGCACTGGTGGATCCATGTGTGCTTCATGGGAAGAACACACATGCAATGACACTGGTGGATCCATGTGTGGTCTGTGGGAAGAACACACATGCAATGACTCTGGTGATATGTGGTTTGTGAAAAGAACAGACATGCAATGACTCTAGCTGTGGTTAATCAGAAGAGCAGGCATGCAATGACACTGGTGGATCGATGTGGGGATATTGAGAAGAACACACATGCAATGACACTGGGTGTGGTTCATGATATGGTTTGTGAGAAGAACATGCATGCAATGACTCTAGCTGTGGTTAATGAAAAGAGCAGACATGCAATGACACCGGTGGATCCATGTGTGGCTAATGAGAAAGAACACACATGCAATGACACTGGGCGTGGTTCATGATATGGTTTGTAAAAAGAACACACATGCAATGACTCTAGCTGTGGTTCATGAGAAGAGCAGACATACAATGACACTGGTGGATCCATGTGTGGTTCATGGGAAGAACACACATGCAATGACACTGGTGGATCCATGTGTGGTCTGTGGGAAGAACACACATGCAATGCCACTGGTGATATGTGGTCTGTGAGAAGAACACACATGCAATGACTCTAGCTGTGGTTAATGAAAAGAGCAGACATGCAATGACACTGGTGGATCCATGTGTGGTCTATGGAAGAACACACATGCAATGACTCTGGTGATATGTGGTTTGTGAAAGGAACAGACATGCAATGACTCTAGCTATGGTTAATGACAAGAGCAGACATGCAATGACACCGGTGGATCCATGTGGGGTTAATGAGAAGAACACACATGCAATGACACTGGGTGTGGTTCATGATATGGTTTGTGAGAAGAACACACATGCAATGACACTGGTGGATCCATGTGTGGTCTGTGGGAAGAACACACATGCAATGGCACTTGTGATATGTGGTCTGTGAGAAGAACAAACATGCAATACCACTGGTGGATCCACGTGTGGTTCATGGGAAGAACACACATGCAATGACTCTGGTGATATGTGGTTTCTGAAGTGAACAGACATGCAATGACTCTAGCTATGATTAATGAGAAGAGCAGACATGCAATGACACCGGTGGATCCATGTGTGGTTAATGAGAAGAACACACATGCAATGACACTGGGTGTGGTTCATGATATGGTTTGTAAGAAGAACACACATGCAATGACTCTAGCTGTCGATCATGAAAAGAGCACGCATGCGATGACTCTAGATGTGGTTCATGGGAAGAGCAGACATACAATGACACTGGTGGATCCATGTGTGGTCTGTGAGAAGAACACACATGCAATGACACTGGTGGATCCATGTGTGGTCTTTGGGAAGATCACACATGCAATGACACTGGTGGATCCATGTGTGGTTCATGGGAAGAACACACATGCAATGACTCCGGTGGATCCATGTGTGGTCTGTGGGAAGAACAAACATGCAATGACACTAGGTGGATCCTTGTGTGGTCTGTGAGAAGAACACACATGCAATGACACAGATGGATCCATGTGTGGTCTGTGGGAAGAACACACATACAATGACACAGGTGATATGCGGTCTGTGAGAAGAACACACATGCAATGACTCTAGCTGTGGTTAATGAGAAGAGCAGACATGCAATGACACCGGTGGATCCATGTGTGGTTAATGAGAAGAACACACATGCAATGACACTGGGTGTGGTTCATGATATGGTTTGTAAGAAGAACATACATGCAATGACTCTAGTTGTCGATCATGAAAAGAGCACGCATGCGATGACTCTAGCTGTGGTTCATGGGAAGAGCAGACATACAATGACACTGGTGGATCCATGTGTGGTCTGTGGGAAGAACACACATGCAATGACACTGGTGGATCCATGTGTGGTCTGTGGAAAGAACACACATGCAATGACACTGGTGGATCCATTTGTGGTTCATGGGAAGAACACACATGCAATGACACCGGTGATATGTGGTTTATGAGAAGAACACACATGCAATGACTCTAGCTGTGGTTCATGAAAAGAGAAGACATGCAATGACACTGGTGGATCCATGTGTGGTTCATGGGAAGAACACACATGCAACGACTCTGGTGGATCCATGTGTGGTCTGTGGGAAGAACAAACATGCAATGACACTAGGTGGATCCATGTGAGGTTTGTGGGAAGAACACACATGTAATGACACTGGTGGATCCATGTATGGTCTTAGGGAAAAAGACACTTGCAATGACACAGGTGATATGTGGTCTGTGAGAAGAACACACAAGCAATGACTCTAGTTGTGGTTCATGAAAAGAGCAGACATGCGATGGCACTGGTGGATCCATGTGTGGTTCATGGGAAGAACACACATGCAATGACACTGGTGGATCCTTGTGTGGTCTGTGGGGAGAACAGACATGCAATGACAATGGTGATATGTGGTTTGTGAAAAGAACAGACATGCAATGACTCTAGCTGTGGTTAATCAGAAGAGCAGACATGCAATAAAAATGGTAGATCCATGTGGGGTTAATGAGAAGAACACACATGCAATGACACTGGGTGTGGTTCATGATATGGTTTGTGAGAAGAACACGCATGCAATGGCTCTAGTTGTGGTTCCTAAAAAGAGCAGACATGCAATGACACTGCTGGATCCACGTGTGCTCTGTGAGAAGAACCCGCATGCAATGACTCTAGCTGTGGTTCATGGGAAGAACACACATGCAATGACACTGGGTGGATCCATGTGTGGTCTGTGGGAAGAACACACATGAAATGACACTGGTGAATCCATGTATGGTCTGTGGGAAGAACACACATGCAATGACATAGGTGATATGTAGTCTGTGAGAAGAACACACATGCAATGACTCTACCTATGGTTCATAAAAAGAGCAGACATGCGATGACACTGGTGTATCCATGTGTGGTTCATGGGAAGAACACACATGCAATGATACTGGTGGATCCATGCGTGGTCTATGGGAAGAACACACATGCAATGACTCTTGTGATATGTGGTTTGTGAAAAGATCAGACATGCAATGACTCTAGATGTGGTTAATGAGAAGAGCAGACATTCAATGACACCGGTGGATCCATGTGTGGTTAATGAGAAGAACACACATGCAATGACACTGGGTGTGGTTCATGATATGGTTTGTAAGAAGAACACACATGCAATGACTCTAGCTGTCGATCATGAAAAGAGCACGCATGCGATGACTCTAATTGTGGTTCATGAAAAGAGCAGACATGCGATGCCACCGATATATCCATGTGTGGTCTATGAGAAGAGCAGACATGCAATTACACCGGTGGATCCTTACATGGTCTACGAGAATAACACACATGCAATGTCCTTTGGTGGATCCATGTGTGGTTCATGGGAAGAACACACATGCAATGACACAGGTGATATGTGGTCTGTGAGAAGAACACACATGCAATGACTCTAGCTGTGGTTCATGAAAAGAGCAGACATGCGATGACACCGGTGGATCCATGTGTGGTCTATGGGAAGAACACATGAAATGACTACAGTGATATGTGGTTTGTGAAAAGACAGGACATGCAATGACTCTTGTTGTGGTTAATGAAAAGAGCAGACATGCAATGACACCTATGGATCCATGTGTGGTTAATGAGAAAGAACACACATGCAATGACACTGGGTGTGGTTCATGATATGGTTTGTAAGAAGAACACACATGCAATGACTCTGGTTGTGGTTCTTGAGAAGAGCAGACATACAATGGCACTGGTGGATCCATGTGTGGTTCATGGGAAGAACACACATGCAATGACACTGGTGGATCCATGTGTGGTCTGTGGGAAGAACACACATGCAATGACACTGGTGATATGTGGTCTGTGAGAAGAACACACATGCAATGACTCTAGATGTGGTTAATGAAAAGAGTAGACATGTAATGACACTGGTGGATCCATGTGTGGTCTGTGGGAAGAACACACATGCAATGACTCTAGTGATATGTGGTTTGTGAAAGGAACAGATATGCAATGACTCTAGTTGTGGTTAATGAAAAGAGGAGACATGCAATGACACCGGTGGATCCATGTGGGGTTAATGAGAATAACACACATGCAATGACACTGGGTGTGGTTCATGATATGGTTTGTCAGAAGAACACACATGCAATGACACTGGTGGATCCATGTGTGGTCTGTGGGAAGAACACAGATGCCATGACACTGGTGATATGTGGTCTGTGAGAAGAACACACATCCAATGACTCTATCTGTGGTTCATGAAAAGAGAAGACATGCGATGACACCGGTGGATCCATGTGTGGTTCATGGGAAGAACACACATGCAATGACACTGGGTGGATCCATGTGTGGTTTGTGAAAAGAACACACATGCAATGACACCGGTGGATCCATGTGTGGTTCATGGGAAGAACACACATGCAATGACTCTAGTGATATGTTGTTTGTGAAAAGAACAAACATGCAATGACTCTAGCTGTGGTTAATGAGAAGAGCAGACATGTAATGACACCGGTGGATCTATGTGTGGTTAATGAGAAGAACACGCATGCAATGACACTGGGTGTGGTTAATGATATGGTTTGTAAGAAGAACACACATGCAATGACTCTAGCTGTCGATCATGGAAAGAGCACACATGCGATGAGTCCAACTGTGGTTCATGAAAAGAGTAGGCATGCGATGCCACCGGTGTAT
The DNA here is from genome assembly GCA_023614405.1 of Avena insularis. Classification (NCBI taxonomy): domain Eukaryota; kingdom Viridiplantae; phylum Streptophyta; class Magnoliopsida; order Poales; family Poaceae; genus Avena; species Avena insularis. Next base: position 485,392,452 of record CM042692.1, on the reverse strand, counting down.
CCATATGTGGTCTATGAGAAGAGCAGACATGCAATGACACTGGTGGATCCATGTGTGGTTTGTGAGAAGGACACACATGCAATGACACTGGTGGATCCATGTGTGGTCTGTGGGAAGAACTCACATGCAATGACACCGGTGCTATGTGGTTTGTGAGAAGAACACACATGCAATGTCTCTAGCTGTGGTTCATGAAAAGAGCAGACATGCAATGACACTGGTGGATCCATGTGTGGTTCATGGGAAGAACACACATGCAATGACTCTGGTGGATCCATGTGTGGTCTGTGGGAAGAACAAACATGCAATGACACTAGGTGGATCCATGTGTGGTCTGTGAGAAGAACACACATGCAATGACTCTGGTGGATCCATGTGTGGTCTGTGGGAAGAACAAACATGCAATGACACTAGGTGGATCCATGTGTGGTCTGTGGGAAGAACACACATGCAATGACACAGGTGGATCCATGTGTGGTCTGTGGGAAGAACACACATGCAATGACACAGGTGATATGTGGTTTGTTAGAAGAACACACATGCAATGACTCTAGCTATGGTTCATGAAAAGTGCAGACATGCGATGGCACTGATGGATCCAGGTGTGGTTCATGGGAAGAACACACATGCAATGACACTGGTGGATCCATGTGTGGTATGTGGGAAGAACACACATGCAATGAATCTGGTGATATGTGGTTTGTGAAAAGAACAGACATGCAATGACTCTAGCTGTGGTTAATCAGAAGAGGAGACATACAATGACACCGGTGGATCCATGTGGGGTTAATGAGAAGAGCACACATGCAATGACACTTGGTGTGGTTCATGATATAGTTTGTAAGAAGAACACGCATGCAATGACTCTAGCTGTGGTTCATGAAAAGAGCAGACATGCAATGACACTGGTGGATCCATGTGTGGTCTATGAGAAGAACATGCATGCAATGACTCTAGCTGTGGTTCTTGGAAAGAACACACACATGTAATGACACTGGGTGGATCCATGTGTGGTCTGTGGGAAGAACACACATGCAATGACACTGGTGGATCTATGTGTGGTCTGTGGGAAGAACACACATGCAATGACACAGGTGATATGTGGTCTGTGGGAAGAACACACACGCAATGACTCTAGCTATGGTTCATGAAAAGAGCAGACATGCGATGACACTGGTGGATCCATGTGTGGTTCATGGGAAGAATACACATGCAATGACACTGGTGGATCCATGTGTGGTCTGTGGGAAGAACACACATGCAATGACTCTAGCTGTCGATCATGAAAAGAGCACGCATGCGATGACTCTAACTGTGGTTCATGAAAAGAGCTGACATGCGATGCCACCGGTATATCCATGTGTGGTCTATGAGAAGAGCAGACATGCAATTACACTGGTGGATCCTTACGTGGTCTGTGAGAATAACACACATGCAATGACACTGGTGGATCCATGTGTGGTTTGTGGGAAGAACACACATGCAATGACACCGGTGATATGTGGTTTGTGAGAAGAACACACATGCAATGACTCTAGCTGTGGTTCATGAAAAGAGTAGACATGCAATGAAACTGGTGGATCCATGTGTGGTTCATGGGAAGAACACACATGCAATGACTCTGGTGGATCCATGTGTGGTCTGTGGTAAGAACAAACATGAAATGACACTGGTGGATCCATGTGTGGTTTGTGGGAAGAAGACACATGCAATGACACAGGTGATATGTGGTCTGTGAGAAGAACACACATGCAATGACTCTAGCTGTGGTTCATGAAAAGAGCAGCCATGCGATGACACTGGTGGATCCATGTGTGGTTCATGGGAAGAACACACATGCAATGACACTGGTGGATCCATGTGTGGTCTATGGGAAGAATACACATGCAATGACTCTGGTGATATGTGGTTCGTGAAAAGAACATGCAATGACTCTAGCTATGGTTAATGAGAAGAGCAGACATGCAATGACACCGGTGGATCCATGTGTGATTAATGTGAAGAACACACATGAAATGACACTGGATGTGGTTCATGATATGGTTTGTAAGAAGAACACACATGCAATGACTCTAGCCGTCGATCATGAAAAGAGCACGCATGCGATGACTCTAACTGTGGTTCATGAAAAGAGAAGACATGCGATGCCAACGGTGTATCCATGTGTGGTCTATGAGAAGAGCAGACATGCAATTACACCGGTGGATCGATACATGGTTTGTGAGAATAACACACATGCAATGACATTGGTGGATCCATGTGTGGTTCATGGGAAGAACACACATGCAATGACACTGGTGGATCCATGTGTGGTCTGTGGGAAGAACACACATGCAATGACTCTGGTGATATGTGGTTTGTGAAAAGAACAGACATGCAATGACTCTAGCTATGGTTAATCAGAAGAGCAGACATGCAATGACACCGGTGGATCCATGTGGGGTTAATGAGAAGAACACACATGCAATGACACTAGGTGTGGCTCATGATATGGTTTGTGAGAAGAACACGCATGCAATGACTCTAGGTGTGGTTCATGAAAAGAGCAGACATGCAATGACACTGGTGGATCCATGCGTGGTCTATGAGAAGAACACGCATGCAATAACTCTAGCTGTGGTTCATGCGAAGAACACACATGCAATGACACTGGGTGGATCCATGTGTGGTCTGTGGGAAGAACACACATGCAATGAGACTGCTGGATCCATGTGTGGTTTGTGGGAAGAACACACATGCAATGACACAGGTGATATGTGGTATGTGAGAAGAACACACATACAATGACTCTAGCTCTGGTTCATGAAAAGAGCAGATATGCGATTACACTGGTGGATCCATGTGTGGTTCATGGGAAGAACACACATGCAATGACACTGGTGGATCCATGTGTGGTCTCTAGGAAGAACACACATGCAATGACTCTGGTGATATGTGAATTGTGAAAAGAACAGACATGCACTGACTCTAGCTGTGGTTAATGAGAAGGGCAGACATGCAATGACACCGGTGGATCCATGTGTGGTCTGTGGGAAGAACAAACATGCAATGACACTAGGTGGATCCATGTGTGGTCTGTGAGAAGAACACACATGAAATGACTCTGGTGGATCCATGTGTGGTCTGTGGGAAGAACAAACATGCAATGACACTAGGTGGATCCATGTGTGGTCTGTGGGAAGAAAACACATGCAATGACACAGGTGGATCCATGTGTGGTCTGTGGGAATAACACACATGCAATGACACAGGTGATATGTGGTCTGTGAGAAGAACACACATGCAATGACTCTAGCTATGGTTCATGAAAAGTGCAGACATGCGATGGCACTGATGGATCCATGTGTGGTTCATGGGAAGAACACACACATGCAATGACACTAGTGGATCCATGTGTGGTCTGTGGAAAGAACACACATGCAATGAATCTGGTGATATGTGGTTTGTGAAAAGAACAGACATGCAATGACTCTAGCTGTGGTTAATCAGAAGAGGAGACATGCAATGACACCGGTGGATCCATGTGGGGTTAATGAGAAGAACACACATGCAATGACACTGGGTGTGGTTCATGATATAGTTTGTGAGAAGGACATGCATGCAATGACTCTAGTTGTGGTTAATGAAAAGAGCAGACATATAATGACACTGGTGGATCCAGTTGTGGTCTGTGAGAAGAACACGCATGCAATGACTCTAGTTGTGGTTCATGGAAAGAACACACATGCAATGACACTCGGTGGATCCATGTGTGGTCTGTGGGAAGAACACACATGCAATGACACTGCTGGATCCATGTGTGGTCTGTGGGAAGAACACACATGCAATGACACAGGTGATATGTGGTCTGTAAGAAGAACACACATGCAATGACTCTAGCTGTGGTTCATGAAAAGAGCAGACATGCGATGACACTGGTGGATCCATGCGTGGTTCATGGGAAGAACACACATGCAAGGACACTGGTGGATCCATGTGTTGTATGTGGGAAGAACACACATGCAATGACTCTGGTGATATGTGGTTTGTGAAAAGAACATGCAATGACTCTAGCTATGGTTAATGAGAAGAGCAGACATGCAATGACACCGGTGGATCCATGTGTGGTTAATGAGAAGAACACACATGCAATGACACTGAGTGTGGTTCATGATATGGTTTGTAAGAAGAACACACATGCAATTACTCTAGCTGTCGATCATGAAAAGAGCACGCATGCGATGACTCTAACTGTGGTTCATGAAAAGAGCAGACATGCGATGCCACAGGTGTATCCATCTGTGGTCTATGAGAAGAGCAGACATGCAATTACATCGGTGGATCCTTACGTGGTCTTTGAGAATAACACACATGCAATGACATTGGTGGATCCATGTGTGGTTCATGGGAAGAACACACATGCAAGGACACTGGTGGATCCATGTGTGGTATGTGGGAAGAACACACATGCAATGACTCTGGTGATATGTGGTTTGTGAAAAGAACATGCAATGACTCTAGCTATGGTTAATGAGAAGAGCAGACATGCAATGACACAGGTGGATCCATGTGTGGTTAATGAGAAGAACACACATGCAATGACACTGGGTGTGGTTCATGATATGGTTTGTTTTTTAACAAGAACACACATGCAATTACTCTAGCTGTCAATCATGAAAAGAGCACGCATGCGATGACTCTAACTGTGGTTCATGAAAAGAGCAGACATGCGATGCCACAGGTGTATTCATCTGTGGTCTATGAGAAGAGCAGACATGCAATTACATCGGTGGATCCTTACGTGGTCTATGAGAATAACACACATGCAATGACATTGGTGGATCCATGTGTGGTTCATGGGAAGAACACACATGCAATGACACTGGTGGATCCATATGTGGTCTGTGGGAAGAACACACATGCAATGACTCTGGTGATATGTGGTTTGTGAAAAGAACAGACATGCAATGACTCTAGCTGTGGTTAATCAGAAGAGCAAACATGCAATGACACCGGTGGATCCATGTGGGGTTAATGAGAAGAACACACATGCAATGACACTGGGTGTGGTTCATGATATGGTTTGTAAGAAGAACACGCATGCAATGACTCTAGGTGTTGTTCATGAAAAGAGCAGACATGCAATGACACTGGTGGATCCATGTGTGGTCTGTGAGAAGAACACGCATGCAATGACTCTAGCTGTGGTTCATGCGAAGAACACACATGCAATGACACTGGGTGGATCCATGTGCGGTCTATGGGAAGAACATACATGCAATGACACTGCTGGATCCATGTGTGGTCTGTGGGAAGAACACACATGCAATGACACAGGTGATATGTGGTCTGTGAGAATAACACACATACAATGACTCTAGCTGTGGTTCATGAAAAGAGCAGATATGCGATTACACTGGTGGATCCATGTGTGGTTCATGGGAAGAACACACATACAATGACACTGGTGGATCCATGTGTGGTTTCTAGGAAGAACACACATGCAATGACTCTGGTGATATGTGATTTGTGAAAAGAACAGACATGCAATGACTCTAGCTGTGGTTAATGAGAAGAGCAGACCTACAATGACACCGGTGGATCCATGTGTGGTTAATGAGAAGAACACACGTGCAATTACACTGGGTGTGGTTCATGATATGGTTTGTAAGAAGAACACACATGCAATGACTCTAGGTGTCGGTCATGAAAAGAGCGTGCATGCGATGACTCTAACTGTGGTTCATGAAAAGAGCAGACATGCGATGCCACCGGTGTATCCATCTGTGGTCTATGAGAAGAGCAGACATGCAATTACACTGGTGGATCCTTACGTGGTCTGTGAGAATAACACACATGCAATGACATTGGTGGATCTATGTGTGGTTCATTGGAATAACACACATGCAATGACACAGTTGATATGTGGTATGTGAGAAGAACACACATGCAATGACTCTAGCTGTGGTTCATGAAAAGAGCAGACATGCGACGACACTGGTGGATCCATGTGTGGTCTGTGGGAAGAACACACATGCAATGACTCTGGTGAAATGTGGTTTGTGAAAAGAATAGACATGCAATGACTCTAGCTGTAGTTAATGAAAAGAGCAGACATGAAATGACACCGGTGGATCCATGTGTGGTAATCATAAAGAACACACATGCAATGACACTGGGTGTGGTTCATGATATGGTTTGTAAGAAGAACACACATGCAATGACTCTAGCTATGGTTCATGAGAAGAGCAGACATACAATGACACTGGTGGATCAATGTGTGGTGGGAAGAACACACATTCAATGACACTGGTTGATCCATGTGTGGTCTGTGGGAAGAACACACATGCAATGACACTAGTGATATGTGGTCTGTGAGAAGAACACACATGCAATGACTCTAGCTGTGGTTAATGAAAAGAGCAGACATGCAATGACACTGGTGGATCCATGTGTGGTCTGTGGGAAGAACACACATGCAATGACTCTGGTGATATGTGGTTTGTGAAAGGAACAAACATCCAATGACTCTAGCTGTGGTTAATGAAAAGAGCAGACATGCAATGACACCGGTGGATCCATGTGGGGTTAATGAGAAGAACACACATGCAATGACACTAGGTGTGGTTCATGATATGGTTTGTGAGAAGAACACACATGCAATGACACTGGTGGATCCATGTGTGGTCTATGGGAAGAACACACATGCAATGACACTGGTGATATGTGGTCTATGAGAAGAACACACATCCAATGACTCTAGCTGTGGTTCATGAAAAGAGCAGACATGCGATGACACCGGTGGATCCATGTGTGGTTCATGGGAAGAACACACATGCAATGACACTTGGTGGATCCATGTGTGGTTTGTGAGAAGAACACACATGCAATGACACCGGTGGATCCATGTGTGGTTCATGGGAAGAACACACATGCAATGTCTCTGGTGATATGTGGTTTGTGAAAAGAACAGACATGCAATGACTCTAGCTGTGGTTAATGAGAAAAGCAGACATCCAATGACACCGGTGGATCTATGTGTGGTTAATGATAAGAACACACATACAATGACACTGGGTGTGGTTCATGATATGGTTTGCAAGAAGAACACACATGCAATGACTCTAGCTGTCGATCATGAAAAGAGCACGCATGCGATGACTCTAACTGTGGTTCATGGGAAGAGCACACATACAATGACACTGGTGGATCCACGTGTGGTTTGTGGGAAGAACACACATGCAATGACACTGGTGGATCCATGTGTGGTCTGTGGGAAGAACACACATGCAATGACACTGGTGGATCCATGTGTGGTCTGTGGGAAGAACACACATACAATGACACTGGTGGATCCATGTGTGGTTCATGGGAAGAACACACATGCAATGACACCGGTGATATGTGCCTTGTGAGAAGAACACACATGCAATGACTCTAGCTGTGGTTCATGGAAAGAGCAGACATGTAATGACACTGGTGGATCCATGTGTGGCTCGTGGGAAGAACACACATGCAATGACTCTAGTGGATCCATGTGTGGTCTGTGGGAAGAACACACATGCAATGACACTGGTGGATCCATGTGTGGTCTGTGGGAAGAACACACATGCAATGACACAAGTGATATGTGGTCTGTGAGAAGAACACACATGCAATGACTCTAGCTGTGGTTCATGAAAAGAGCAGACATGCGATGGCACTGGTGGATCCATGTGTGGTTCATGGTAAGAACACCCATGCAATGACACTGGTGGATCCATGTGTGGTCTGTGGGAAGAACACACATGCAATGACTCTAGTGATATGTGGTTTGTGAAAAGAACAGACATGCAATGACTCTAGTTGTGGTTAATGAGAAGCGCAGACATGCAATGACACCGGTCGATCCATGTGGGGTTAATGAGAAGAACACACATGAAATGACACTGGATGTGGTTCATGATATGGTTTGTGAGAAGAACACGCATGCAATGACTCTAGTTGTGGTTCATGGGAAGAACACACAGGCAATGATACTGGTGGATCCATGTGTGGTCTGTGGGAAGAACACACCTGCAATGACTCTGGTGATATGTGGTTTGTGAAAAGAACAGACATGCAATGACTCTAGCTGTGGTTAATGAGAAGAGCAGACATCCAATGACACCGGTGGATACATGTGTGATTAATAAAAAGAACACACATGCAATGACACTAGGTGTGGTTCATGATATGGTTTGTAAGAAGAACACACATGCAATGACTCTAGCTGTCGATCATGAAAAGAGCACGCATGCGATGACTCTAACTGTGGTTCATGAAAAGAGCAGACATGCGATGCCACAGGTATATCCATGTGTGGTCTATGAGAAGAGCAGAGATGCAATTACACCGGTGGATCCTTACGTGGTCTGTGAGAATAACACACATGCAATGACACTGGTGGATCCATGTGTGGTTCATGGGAAGAACACACCTGCAATGACACAGGTGATATGTGGTATGTGAGAAGAACACACATGTAATGACTCTAGATGTGGTTCATGAAAAGAGCAGACATGTGACGACACTTATGGATCCATGTGTGGTCTATGGGAAGAACACATGCAATGACTCTGGTGATATGTGGTTTGTGAAAAGAACAGAGATGCAATGACTCTTGCTGTGGTTAATGAAAAGAGCAGACATGCAATGACACCTGTGGATCCATGTGTGGTTAATGAGAAAGAACTCACATGCAATGACACTTGGTGTGGTTCATGATATGGTTTGTAAGAAGAACACACATGCAATGACTCTAGCTGTGGTTCATGAGAAGAGCAGACATACAATGACACTGGTGGATCCATGTGTGGTTCATGGGAAGAACACACATGCAATGACACTGGTGGATCCATGTGTGGTCTGTGGGAAGAACACACATGCAATGACACTGGCGATAGGTGGTCTATGAGAAGAACACACATGCAATGACTCTAGCTGTGGTTCATGAAAAGAGCAGATATGCGATTACACTGATGGATCCATGTGTGGTTCATGGGAAGAACACACATACAATGACACTGGTGGATCCATGTGTGGTCTCTAGGAAGAACACACATGCAATGACTCTGGTGATATGTGATTTGTGAAAAGAACAGACATGCAATGACTCTAGCTGTGGTTAATGAGAAGAGCAGACATACAATGACACTGGTGGATCCATGTGTGGTTAATGAGAAGAACACACGTGCAATTACACTGGGTGTGGTTCATGATATGGTTTGTAAGAAGAACACACATGCAATGACTCTAGGTGTCGGTCATGAAAAGAGCGTGCATGCGATGACTCTAACTGTGGTTCATGAAAAGAGCAGACATGCGATGCCACCGGTGTATCCATCTGTGGTCTATGAGAAGAGCAGACATGCAATTACACCGGTGGATCCTTACGTGGTCTGTGAGAATAACACACATGCAATGACATTGGTGGATCTATGTGTGGTTCATGGGAAGAACACACATGTAATGACACAGTTGATATGTGGTATGTGAGAAGAACACACATGCAATGACTCTAGCTGTGGTTCATGAAAAGAGCAGACATGCGACGACACTGGTGGATCCATGTGTGGTCTGTGGGAAGAACACACATGCAATGACTCTGGTGAAATGTGGTTTGTGAAAAGAATAGACATGCAATGACTCTAGCTGTGGTTAATGAAAAGAGCAGACATGAAATGACACCGGTGGATCCATGTGTGGTAATCAGAAAGAACACACATGCAATGACACTGGGTGTGGTTCATGATATGGTTTGTAAGAAGAACACACATGCAATGACTCTAGCTATGGTTCATGAGAAGAGCAGACATACAATGACACTGGTGGATCCATGTGTGGTTCATGGGAAGAACACACATTCAATGACACTGGTCGGTCCATGTGTGGTCTGTGGGAAGAACACAGATGCAATGACACTGGTGATATGTGGTCTGTGAGAAGAACACACATGCAATGACTCTAGTTGTGGTTAATGAAAAGAGCAGACATGCAATGACACTGGTGGATCCATGTGTGGTCTGTGGGAAGAACACACATGCAATGACTCTGGTGATATGTGGTTTGTGAAAGGAACAAACATGCAATGACTCTAGCTGTGGTTAATGAAAAGAGCAGACATGCAATGACACCGGTGGATCCATGTGGGGTTAATGAGAAGAACACACATGCAATGACACTAGGTGTGGTTCATGATATGGTTTATGAGAAGAACACACATGCAATGACACTGGTGGATCCATGTGTGGTCTATGGGAAGAACACACATGCAATGACACTGGTGATATGTGGTCTATGAGAAGAACACACATCCAATGACTCTAGCTGTGGTTCATGAAAAGAGCAGACATGCAATGACACCGGTGGATCCATGTGTGGTTCATGGGAAGAACACACATGCAATGACACTTGGTGGATCCATGTGTGGTTTGTGAGAAGAAAACACATGCAATGACACCGGTGGATCCATGTGTGGTTCATGGGAATAACACACATGCAATGTCTCTGGTGATATGTGGTTTGTGAAAAGAACAGACATGCAATGACTCTAGCTGTGGTTAATGAGAAAAGCAGACATCCAATGACACCGGTGGATCTATGTGTGGTTAATGATAAGAACACACATACAATGACACTGGGTGTGGTTCACGATATGGTTTGCAAGAAGAACACAGATGCAATGACTCTAGCTGTCGATCATGAAAAGAGCACGCATGCGATGACTCTAACTGTGGTTCATGGGAAGAGCAGACATACAATGACACTGGTGGATCCACGTGTGGTTTGTGGGAAGAACACACATGCAATGACACTGGTGGATCCATGTGTGGTCTGTGGGAAGAACACACATGCAATGACACTGGTGGATCCATGTGTGGTCTGTGGGAAGAACACACATACAATGACACTGGTGGATCCATGTGTGGTTCATGGGAAGAACACACATGCAATGACACCGGTGATATGTGCTTTGTGAGAAGAACACACATGCAATGACTCTAGCTGTGGTTCATGAAAAGAGCAGACATGTAATGACACTGGTGGATCCATGTGTGGCTCGTGGGAAGAACACACATGCAATGACTCTAGTGGATCCATGTGTGGTCTGTGGGAAGAACACACATGCAATGACACTGGTGGATCCATGTGTGGTCTGTGGGAAGAACACACATGCAATGACACAAGTGATATGTGGTCTGTGAGAAGAACACACATGCAATGACTCTAGCTGTGGTTCATGAAAAGAGCAGACATGCGATGGCACTGGTGGATCCATGTGTGGTTCATGGTAAGAACACCCATGCAATGACACTGGTGGATCCATGTGTGGTCTGTGGGAAGAACACACATGCAATGACTCTAGTGATATGTGGTTTGTGAAAAGAACAGACATGCAATGACTCTAGCTGTGGTTAATGAGAAGAGCACACATGCAATGACACCGGTCGATCCATGTGGGGTTAATGAGAAGAACACACATGAAATGACACTGGATGTGGTTCATGATATGGTTTGTGAGAAGAACACGCATGCAATGACTCTAGTTGTGGTTCATGGGAAGAACACACAGGCAATGATACTGGTGGATCCATGTGTGGTCTGTGGGAAGAACACACCTGCAATGACTCTGGTGATATGTGGTTTGTGAAAAGAACAGACATGCAATGACTCTAGCTGTGGTTAATGAGAAGAGCAGACATCAAATGACACCGGTGGATCCATGTCTGATTAATAAAAAGAACACACATGCAATGACACTAGGTGTGGTTCATGATATGGTTTGTAATAAGAAAACACATGCAATGACTCTAGCTGTCGATCATGAAAAGAGCATGCATGCGATGACTCTAACTGTGGTTCATGAAAAGAGCAGACATGCGATGCCACCGGTATATCCATGTGTGGTCTATGAGAAGAGCAGAGATGCAATTACACCGGTGGATCCTTACGTGGTCTGTGAGAATAACACACATGCAATGACACTGGTGGATCCATGTGTGGTTCATGGGAAGAACACACCTGCAATGACACAGGTGATATGTGGTATGTGAGAAGAACACACATGTAATGACTCTAGATGTGGTTCATGAAAAGAGCAGACATGTGACGACACTTATGGATCCATGTGTGGTCTATGGGAAGAACACATGCAATGACTCTGGTGATATGTGGTTTGTGAAAAGAACAGAGATGCAATGACTCTTGCTGTGGTTAATGAAAAGAGCAGACATGCAATGACACCTGTGGATCCATGTGTGGTTAATGAGAAAGAACACACATGCAATGACACTTGGTGTGGTTCATGATATGGTTTGTAAGAAGAACACACATGCAATGACTCTAGCTGTGGTTCATGAGAAGAGCAGACATACAATGACACTAGTGGATCCATGTGTGGTTCATGGGAAGAACACACATGCAATGACACTGGTGGATCCATGTGTGGTCTGTGGGAAGAACACACATGCAATGACACTGGTGATATGTGGTCTATGAGAAGAACACACATGCAATGACTCAAGCTGTGGTTAATGAAAAGAGCAGACATGCAATGACACTGGTGGATCCATGTGTGGTCTGTGGGAAGAACACACATGCAATGACTCTGGTGATATGTGGTTTGTGAAAGGAACAGACATGCAATGACTCTAGCTGTGGTTACTGAAAAGAGCAGACATGCAATGACACCGGTGGATCCATGTGGGGTTAATGAGAAGAACACACATGCAATGACACTAGGTGTGGTTCATGATATGGTTTGTGAGAAGAACACACATGCAATGACACTGGTGCATCCATGTGTGGTGAATGGGAAGAACACACATGCAATGACCTGGTGATATGTAGTGCATGAGAAGAACACACATCCAATGACTTTACATGTGGTTCATGAAAAGAAGCGGACATGCAATGACACTGGGTGGATCCATGTGTGGTTTGTGAGAAGAACACACATGCAATGACACCGGTGGATCCATGTGTGGTTCATGGGAAGAACACACAGGCAATGACTCTGGTGATATCTGGTTTGTGAAAAGAAAGGACATGCAATGACTCTAGATGTGGTTAATGAGAAAAGCAGACATGCAATGACACTGGTGGATCCATGTGTGGTTAATGAGAAGAACACACATGCAATGACACTGGGTGTGGTTCATGATATGGTTTGTAAGAAGAACACACATGCAATGACTCTAGTTGTCGATCCTGAAAAGAGCACGCATGCGATGACTCTAGCTGTGGTTCATGGGAAGAGCAGACATACAATGACACTGGTGGATCCATGTGTGATCTGTGGGAAGAACACACATGCAATGACACTGGTGGATCCATGTGTGGTTCATGGGAAGAACACACATGCAATGACTCTGGTGGATCCATGTGTGGTTCATGGGAAGAACACACATGCAATGACTCTGGTGATATGTGGTTTGTGAGAAGAACACACATGCAATGACTCTAGCTGTGGTTCATGAAAAGAGCAGACATGCAATGACACTGGTGGATCCATGTGTGGTTCATTGGAAGAACACACATGCAATGGCTCTGGTGGATCCATGTGTGGTCTGCGGGAAGAACACACATGCAATGACACTGGGTGGATCCATGTGTGGTATGTGGGAAGAACACACATGTAATGACACTGGTGGATCCATGTGTGGTCTGTGGGAAGAACACACATGCAATGACACAGGTGATATGTGGTCTATGAGAAGAACACACATGCAATGACTCTAGTTGTGGTTCATGAAAACAGCAGACATGCGATGGCACTGGTGGATCCATGTGTGGTTCATGGGAAGAACACACATGCAATGACACTGGTGGATCCATGTGTGGTATGTGGGAAGAACACACATGCAATAACTCTGGTGATATGTGGTTTGTGAAAAGAACAGACATGCAATGACTCTGGTTGTGGTTAATGAGAAGAGTAGACATGCAATGACACCGGTGGATCCATGTGGGTTTAATGAGAAGAACACACATGCAATGACACTGGGTGTGGTTCATGATATGTTTTGTGAGAAGGACGCGCATGCATTGACTCTAGTTGTGGTTCATGAACAGAGCAGACATGCAATGACACTGGTGGATCCATGTGTGGTCTGTGGGAAGAACACGCATGCAATGACTCTGGTGATATGTGGTTTGTGAAAAGAACAGACATGCAATGACTCTAGCTATGGTTAATGAAAAGAGCAGACATGCAATGACACCGGTGGATCCATGTGGGGTTAATGAGAAGAACACACATGCAATGTCACTAGGTGTGGTTCATGATATGGTTTGTGAGAAGAACACACAGGCAATGACACTGGTGGATCCATGTGTGGTCTGTGGGAAGAACACACATGCAATGACACTGGTGATATGTGGTTTGTAAGAAGAACACACATCCAATGACTCTAGTTGTGGTTCATGAAAAGAGTAGACATGCAATGACTCTAGTGGATCCTTACATGGTTTATGAGTGGTTTATGAGAAGAACACACATCCAATGAACTCTAGTGGATCTATCTTGGCATAATTTGATGTATGCCACGATGTATTTCATTATACAAGACACTCACTTTCCATTTTTATACTACTCAGTATCGCCCTTGGTTTTATGTGGTACTACTCAGTTTTGCCCCTTCCTCTCTCTATCTTTCATAGAAGCACAAATTTATGCTCACCCTGTCTGCTATTCCCTGATTGGTTATCATAGTTGTCACGCGGATCGTGCGCACCAACCGTTGATTCTGTGCGATCCAACGATGATCGTTGCACACGTCGTGCGTTTCACAGTACAGCGTGAGACAGCACGGACGTCTCCCTCAGCGAGACTTCTACAAGAAGGAACACGATGTCGTGCGCTTCACAGTCATGTCATGTTTAATCAAGTCTGAAAAGCCTACTACTGCTAGTACTACGCCACAACGCATGCGCCATCGAGTGCACGGTCGTCGATGGACAGCTGCAATTTATTGCCACTTGATTTTAAAAAGACATATCCCATTTTTTACGTAGCGGCTCTCAATCGCCAATTTTAGGGCCGTGTCAATCTTCGTACATAGAAATTGTGTGTGCGCCCTTTGCATGCGGCTCAATCTGAGCGCCATGCATGGCCGGGAAAAAAGCGTGGCGTCGATGCGGCGTGTCGCGGTGCAGTGCGATCGGCGCTCTGCGCGTTGCATGGTGGTGCAACAAAACGTGCCTTGCTTCTATCTACCTTAACTATAGAGCCCCTCTCTGCACACCCACTCCCACTCTCGCTCAGTGTCCCCATGCAACCCTCTCCACTTTCCCACCAGCATCCGCAAACTCCCGAGAATACCCCGTCCGCGCTGGCGATGGCCGAGGAGGATAAGGTGTCCATCGTCGCCTCCATGGCCGCCGGCGAGGAGGCCCCCGTCTCCTCGCCGGTCCCCCTTGACGCGTTGAAAGCAGCCGCTGTCCCTGTCCAGGCCCCAGTGGAGGCATCGATGGCAGCTGTCGTTCCGTCCGAGGCCCGTCTACGCCTAGCGAACCGTCGAAGAGAGCCCCGCGGTCACAAGCAAGCTCACTTCTTCTTGGGAACCTATGATCCAGATAAGTACATCACTCCGCTGAACCCATACGACACCGGCATCGACGACCTATGGTCGGAGGTAACTAGGGTTTGCTCCCCTCCCCTGGTTCTTCTACCGTTTGTTAGAAATAATGGGTTAATCTATTTAAAATTTAGCCGGTATTGTCATGTTTAATATTTTGGAATTAATCATGGAAATTGTGCCTAATTATCCAACATCGTTCCCATCATTGGATGCTAGATCTTGGTTTATTAGGATTCGCTTGTTCGCATTTTGATTGCTCGATCTTCTTACATCATCTACTCCCCCATTTTCCTTTTCTTCCAATAGGTTTCCGGCAGCGACGTCTGCAGCGATGACGAGTCCATTCACACCAAGGCTCGTCAGGTGCTGAGGAGGCTGTGGGCCGGCCAGTACGACGACTACCTCACGGGCCCCTACTACAGCTGCCCCTTCTGCAAGGGGATCGCCTACTACTTGACGAGTCATGCCGTTGGCGGCACCGACTTCAACGCCTTACTGAAGCATGCAGAGGCCACAGGCTCCGGCATCCACAAAGGCGGCAAGCGCGAGATCGTGAACATCAACGCCTACATCGCTGAACACCGGGCTCTCGGCATTCACCTCCGAAACCTCCAGCGGGTGGCCATCTAAGAGGGTCGCATGCCTCCAATCAGGCCCAAGGCCCCCAAGTTCAAGGGACTGGGCAGTAAGAAGTGGTGGAGGCGCCAGAGGGAGATGGAGGCGCTGGCGCATGAACGGGTTGGATGTCTCCTTGAATGTACCTACATCTGCCACGGCTACTGCTGCTAAGCAGCTTCTTTTGATTTTTTATATTTTGCTTGCATCCTATTTCTTGCTGAATGCATCGAACCCCGTTAAGCAACCTACTAGTTTCTATCGCTATATCCTATTTAGCTGTGCACAGCTATATCTACATTTGTTTTATTTTCTAAATGAATGTATTCTGCCTGGTGTGATTTGCTGCTTTAGATTTGCTACCTGATCGGAGGCAAAAAGAGGTCCAAAAGGGAACGAATTATCAAAGAGAGAATCTTGTCTAGATTTGCTACCAATTTGGGCAAAATGAAACATATTTGTTTAGCGAGAGAGGAAAAGGATACTCTTTCAAACTGCCAGTTAACGAGCTACCATCTTGACGAGGCCCCATCTTGACGTCTCCCTCTACAAGAAGGAACAGGATGCCGTCCATGGGAAAAGTCATCGAGTGGTCATGTCATGTTTAATCAAGTCTGAAAAGCCTACTACTGCTACTACTACGCCACTACACATGCATCATCGAGTGCACGGTCGTCGATGGACAACTGTAGTTTATTGCCACTTGATTTTAATAAGACACATCCCATTTTTACGCAGCGGCTCTCAATCTCACTTCCAACTGGGGCCCACCGTAAGAAGCTTGGACGCGCTAGTCGGAGGCCAAACAGCTGAGCTCGACGAGACCTAACGTCTCCGTTTCATCGAGTCACTCGCAGCCATCAACACATCCCTTTACCGAATCTATCACAACCCCACAAATCTCGTCGTACAGCCACCTACCTTCCCCTCTACATTTCCACTTTTAACTATCGCCAATTTTAGGGCCGTGTCAAACTTCGTACATAGAAATTGTGTGTGCGCCCTTTGCATGTGGCTCAATACAAAACTGCCATGCATGGCCCGGGAAAAAAACGTGATGTACCGTGCGCGTGTCGTGGTGCACGGTGCAGTCGACTGCGCGGCGCGTTGCACGGTGGTGTAACGAATCGTGCCTTGCTTCTATCCACCTTAACTATAGAGCCCCTCTCCGCACACCCACTCCCACTCTCGCTCGATGTCCCCACGCAACCCTCTCTACTATCCCACCAGCATCCGCAAACTCCCGAGAATACCCCGTCCGCGTCGGCGATGGCCGAGGAGGATAAGGTGGCCATCGTCGCCTCCGTGGCTGCCGGCGAGGAGGCCCCCGTCTCCTCGTTGGTCCCCCTCGACGCGTTGAAAGCAGCCGTTGTCCCAGTCCAGGCCCCAGTGGAGGCATCGATGGCAGCCGCCGTTCCCGTCCAGGCCCCCGTCCCAGCTACCGATGGAGCCGCCGAAGAGGAGCCCCCCGCCGGCGAGGAGGCCCCCACCGGTCACAAGCAGATCACGCACTTCTTGGGCACCTACGATCCAGATAAGTACATCGCTCCGCTGAACCCCTATGACACCGGCATCGACGACCTATGGTAGGAGGTAACTTGGGTTTGCTCCCCTCCCCTGGTTCTTCTACCGTTTGTTAGAAATAATGGGCTAATCTATTTAAAATTTAGCTGGTATTGTCATGTTTAATATTCTAGAATTAATCATGGAAATTGTGCCTAATTATCCAACACCGTTCCCATCGTTGGATGCTAGATCTTGGTTTATTAGGATTCGCTTGTTCGCATTTCGATTGCTCGATCTTCTTACACCATCTACTCCCCCATTTTCCCTTTCTTCCAATAGGTTTTCGGCAGCGACGTCTGCAGCGATGACGAGTCCATTCACACCAAGGCTCGTCAGGTGCTGAGGAGGCTGCGGGCCGGCAAGTATGACGGCTTCCTCAGGGGCCCCTACTACAGCCGCCTTCCGCAGCAAGGCGTTTATCGCTCGACGAAGTCGCTACCGCGACAATCTTGAACACCTTACTAAAGCATGCAAAGGCCGCGGGATCCGGCATCCACAAAAGCGGCAAGCCCGAGCCCACGATCATCAGCGCCTACATCGCTGAACACCGGGCTCTCTGCATTCACCTCCGAAACCTCCAGCGGGTGGCCATCAAAGAGGGTCGCATGCCTCCAATCAGGCCCAAGGCCCCCAAGTCCAAGCTGGCAGAAGAAGTGGCGGAAGCACAGAGGAGATGGCGGAGGCGCTTGCCAGGATGTGCTGCGGCGGCAGCTGCCCTGCTACAGCTTCTTTCTAGCTATATCCTATTTCTGGCTGAATGCATCGAACCTCGTTAAGCAACCTACTTTCTATCGCTATATCCTATTTAGCTGCGCACAGCTATATCTACATTTGTTTTGTTTTCTGAATGAATGTATTCTGCCTGTTGTGATTTGTTGCTCTAGATTTGCTACCTGATCGGAGGCAAAAAGAGGTCCAAAAGGGAACAAAATATCAAAGTGAAAATCTTCTCTAGATTTGCTACCAATTTGGGCAAAATGAAACATATATATTTAGCGAGAGAGGAAAAGGGCACTATTTTAAACTGCCAGCTAAGAAGCTACCATCTTGACAAGCTATAAGACACATACATAAACATAACATAACGAGGGTTAAATTTATTTTACTAGTATCACTTGATGCGCTAGACATCTTGGCAAGCTAACTGAGTTCCACAAAATAGAAACATAACACTGACAAGTAAAATTTAATTCACTCATCAGACCACTTGAGGCGCTTGCCATCGTTCCTAGGCTGACATTTAATCGACCATTCCAGGTACTCCACATCTCACGAACTGCTTTGTCCCAATTGGCATCTGACTTGGCTTTCCTATCTTCAGCGTCCTGCGGCACAATTAGCGGTGCATCACAGGCATGATTGTTGCCGCTAGAAGATGCCGCCTCTCTGTTTGCCGCTTCAGTTGCAGCCTCTCTATCAGCTGCTTCTTCAGCTGCAAGCTCTCTTTCACCTGCTTCTACAACCTCTTTGTTAGCTGCTTCAGATGCAGCCAATTTATTTGCATATTCAACTTCAAACTTAGTTATTCCGCATTTTCTACAAAGGGCTCCCCTAATCTCGTCTTCCCTCTTGCAAATAGGGCAAAACACGAGGTAACGTAGAAAAAAATGGATCTTCTTGTAAAGCTGGTAGGTCACGTAAGCATCTATGGCTGCATACTTCAGGTTTATATCAGACAACG
Source organism: Avena insularis (assembly GCA_023614405.1). NCBI lineage: Eukaryota > Viridiplantae > Streptophyta > Magnoliopsida > Poales > Poaceae > Avena > Avena insularis. The sequence continues at coordinate 485,373,009 of CM042692.1, read as the reverse complement.
GCCACTCGTCCCAGAAATCGTGCCTATCCGTAGGGAAATCTTCCTTCATTTTGTCGTACGACCTGGTTCCCTGTAATTATTTTGGTCCGATATTGGTATTTTGGGTTTAGATAGATTCATACTACTCAAGATATAGAGAAAAGGGGTATGTCTCACGTTTAAAACACCGAAATTTTCTGTTAATTCTATTACTCCCTCCGATCCAAAATAAGTGCCGGAGACTTAGTACAAGCTTTGTACTAAGTTAGTACAAAATCACCGACACTTATTATGGATCGGATGGAGTACTATATCTGTTACATGGTATGATAAAATTTAGATTGCGAACCACCCCCCTCCCTCCCCCCCCCCCCATGTTCAATTCCTGGCTTCACCCCTGGCCGCACCACCAACCAGGGGAGAAGGATCCCTGCCGCCACCTTCCTTGGTGATGGGTTCGTAGCAAGGAAAACAAAAAATTTCTACCGCAAGAACGAACAAAACCTAGATCTAATCTAGATAAAAGCCAAGATCTAATCTATTAGACATGTGCAACGAGATAGATCTGTACTAACCCTCGTAGAACCGAAAGCGTTACGAGATTGGATCTCGGGGTTGATGTAGTCAATCACTTGCCGATCTCAAGATCGTGTGGACGATCCTTCCGGCGCCGCGTTCCGGCAGCGCTTCCGCAGTCGGTCACACGTGCGGAGTCGAAGCAGACCTTCATCTCCCCGTTCCAGCGAGCAGCGGAGGTAGTAGATCTTCTCCACGGAATCCCAGCAGCACGACAGTGTGGTGGTGGTGGTGGAGAGAATTCTGCAGGGCTTCGCCTAAGCCTGAGCAGAGGGAAGGAGGAGGAGAGAGGCGGCGGCTAGGGCTTGAAGTGGAGGGGGCAAGGGGGTGGCTCCCCCACCCCTCTATTTAAAGGAGAGAGGCGCCATGGGAGGGGGAGTCCTAGTAGGACTCCCCTCCCTTCCTTGGCCGGCGGATTGGGAGGGGGGAGGAGTCCTCCTCCCCACGACTCCTTGTCTTGCCCCACAAGGACTCCTTGATCCTTTCTTGGTTTTCAAGCAAACTCCAAGAAATCTCCTAGAACCTTTCAGAACATTCCGAAACCTTCTAGAATCTCCATACAAACACTCCGGGACATTTCCTAACTTAGAAAATGATCCCCAATATATGAATCTTATTCTCCGGACAATTCCGGATCTCCTCGTGACGTCCTGGATCCAATCCGAGACTCCGAACAACATTCGGCCTCCAACACATATTCCATATCTACTTAAAACAACTTTGAACCTTAAGTGTGTCACCCTACGGTTCGTGAATATGCAGACATGATGAAGACACCTCTCCGATCAATAACCATCAGCGGGATCTGGAGATCCATAATGGCTCCCACATACTCAACGATGACTTCGTGATCGATAGAACCATTAACATACAAAACCAATTCCCTTTGTCACGCGATATTCTACTTATCCGAGGTTTGATCGTCGGTATCTCCATACCTAGTTCTACCCCGTTACTGATAAGTACTCTTTACTCCTTCCATGTTATGTCATCCCTTGTGACCTAGTCACATGCTTGCAAGCTATCTAGATGACATTCCACCAAGAGGGCCCAGAGCATATCTATCCGTCATATGGATGAACAAATCCCAATCTTGGTCCATGCGCTTCAACACATACTTTCAGAATACCCAATGACACCTTTATAACCACCCAGTTACGAAGCGGTGTTTGATGTCATCAAAGTACCCATCCGGTGATGGTGATTAACATAACCTCATGGTCCAAGGATTAGGTTACTATGCATTTGAAAGCTTATAGCAATACGAACTTAATGACTTGATCTTATGCTACGCTTACTACGGGTGTGTGTCCATCACATCATTCTCCTAATGATATAACCTTGTTATTAATGACATCCAATGTCCATGATCAAGAAACCATGATCATCATTTAATCAACAAGCTAGTTCCACAAGAGGCTTACTCGGGACTCTTTTATGTTTACAAAACACACATGTATCAGTGTTTCCTTATAATACAATTATAGCATGGGATGTAAACATTCATCATAAACACAAAGATATAATAATAACCACTTTTATTATTGCCTCTTGGGCATATCTCCAACAGTCTCCCACTTGCACTAGAGTCAATAATCTAGATTACATGGTAATATACCTAACACCCATGGCGTTCTGGTGTTGGTCATGCTTTGCTCTAGGGAGAGGTTTAGTCAACGGATCTGCCACATTCAGATCAGTGTGTACTTTGCAAATATTTATGTCACCATCTCGGACATACTCGCGAATAGCATGGAAACGTAGCTTGATGTGCTTCAGCTTGCTATGTGACCTTGGCTCTCGTGCATTAGCTATGGCACTGTGTTGTCACAAGAGATGGCCATCGGGTCCAACGCACTAGGAACCACGCCAAGTTCAGTAATGAACTCCTTCATCCATATGGCTTCTTGTGCAGCCTCCGAAGCAGCTATGTATTCCGATTGAGTTGAAGATTTCGCCACAACGCTTTGCTTGGCACTCCTCCAGCTCACTGCAGCACCATTCAAAATAAATACGATCAGATCGGTGACTTGAGTCATCCGGATCGGTGTTCCAACGAGCATCGGTAACCGTTTACAACAAGATGTTCATCACCTCCATAAGAAAGAACCATATCCTTAGTCCTATTCAGTACTTTAGGATATTCTTGATCGCTGTCCAAAGGTTCCATTCCGGATCACTTTGATATCTCGCTAGTCAAACTAACACATGTGCTATATCCGGTCTTGTACACAGCATGGCATACATGATAGAACCTATGGACGAGGCATAGGGAATATTATTCATCTTTTCTCTATCTTCTCGTAGCGGACTTTGAGTCTTACTCAAGGTCTTACGACAACATGGGCACGAACCCTTTCTTGCTCTCTTCCATTCTAAACTTCTTTAGAACTTTGTCTAAGTATGTACTTTGTGAAAGCGCTATTAGGCGTCTTGATCTATCTCTATAAATCTTGATGCCTAGAATATATGCCGCTTCGCCAAGGTCCTTCATTGAAAAACTATTATTCAAATAGGTTTTGACGCTATTAAGAAGTTCTATATCATTCCCAATCAACAATATGTCATCTACATATAGTACTAGGAATGCTACAGAGCTCCCACTCACTTTCTTGTAAATACAAGCTTCTCCATAAGTTTGTATAAATCCAAAGTTTTTGATTACTTTATCAAAACGTTGATTCCAACTCCGGGATGCTTGCTTCAGTCCATAAATGGAGCGCTGAAGTTTGCATACCTTGTCAGCATCACTAGGATCGACAAAACCCTTGGGTTGTACCATATACAACTCTTCCTCAATGTCACCATTAAGGAACGCCGTTTTGACATCCATCTGCCAAATTTCATAATCGAAATATGCAGCGATTGCTAACAAAATCCTCACAGACTTTAGCTTCGCTACTGGTGAGAGAGTCTCATCGTAGTCAACTCCTTGAATTTGTCGGAACCCTTTCACGACAAGTCGAGCTTTATAGACGGTAACATTACCATCAGCATCTGTTTTTCTTTTGAAAATCCATTTTTCTCGATAGCCTTACGGCCATCCGGTAAGTCCACCAAAGTCCACACTTGGTTTTCATACATGGATCCCATCTCGGATTTCATGGCTTTTAGCCATTTATCGGAATCTGGGCTCACCATAGCTTCTTCATACGTCGCAGGGTCATCAGTGTTGTCCACCAACATGACGTTCAAGGCAGATTCATACCAATTAGGAGTGGTACGAACCCTCATTGACCTGCGAGGTTCAGCAGTAACTTCGTTCGAAGTTTCATGATCACCATCATTAGCTTCCTCCCCAATTGGTGCAGGCGGCACAAAAACATCTTCCGGTGCTGCGCTACTCTCAACTCCGAGAGAAGGTTCAATAACCTCATCGAGTTCTACTTTCCTTCCAGTCACTTCTTTCAAGAGAAACTCCTTCTCAAGAAAGGATCCATTCTTGGCAACGAAAACTTTGCCTTCGGATCTATGATAGAAGGTATACCCAATTGTTTCTTTAGGGTATCCTATGAAGACGCATTTCTCCGCTTTGGGTTCAAGCTTATCAGGTTGTAACTTCTTTACATACGCTTCGCAACCCCAAACTTTAAGGAACGACAACTTAGGTTTCTTACCAAACCACAATTCGTACGGTGTCGTTTCAACGGATTTAGATGGTGCCCTATTTAAAGTGAATGCGGCTGTCTCTAATGCATAGCCCCAAAACAATAGCGGTAAATCTGTAAGAGACATCATAGACCGAACCATATCTAAGAGAGTTCGATTACGACGTTCGGACACACCATTACGCTGTGGTGTTCCCGGCGGTGTCAACTATGAAAGTATTCCACATTTCTTTAAATGCATGCCAAACTCATAACTTAGATATTCACCTCCGCGGTCAGAACGCAGAAACTTAATCTTCTTGTTACGATGATTTTCCACTTCACTTTGAAATTCCTTAAACTTCTCGAAAGTTTCGGACTTATGTTTCATAAAGTAGACATACCCATATCTACTTAAGTCATCCGTGAAAGTGAGAACATAATGATATCCACCACGCGATGCTACACTCATTGGACCGCTTTACATCGGTATGTATTATTTCCAATAAGTCTGTAGCTCGCTCCATTATACCAGAGAATGGAGTCTTAGTCATTTTTCCCATTAGACATGCTTCGCATCTTTCAAGTGATTCAAAATCAAGTGATTCAAGAAGTCCATCAGAATGGAGTTTCTTCATACGCTTCACTCCAATGTGACCAAGACGACAGTGCCACATGTATGTAGAATTATCATTCAATTTTATTCGTTTAGCATCTATGTTGTGAACATGTGTATTACTACTATCGAGATTCAATAAGAATAAACCATTCATCTCAGGTGCATTACCATAAAAGATATTACTCATATAAATCGAACAACCTTTATTCTCAGACTTAAAAGAGTAACCCTCTCGCAATAAACAAGATCCAGATATAATGTTCATGCTTAACGCAGGCACCAAATAACAATTATTTAAATTTAAAACTAACCCCGAAGGTAGATGTAGAGGGAGTGTGCCGACGGCGATCACATCAACCTTGGAGCCATTTCCAACGCGCATCGTCACCTCATCTCTTGCCAGTCTTTGTTTATTCCGCAGCTCCTGTTTCGAGTTACAAATATGAGCAACCGAACCAGTATCAAATACCCAGGCACTACTACGATTACTAGTAAGATACACATCAATAACATGTATATCAAATATACCTTTCTTCTTGATGTTGCCGTTCAGATCCGCCAGTACTTGGGGCGATTATGCTTCCAAAGTGACCAAAGACCTTTGTAGTAGAAGCATTTAGTTTCGTGCTTAGGACCAGCCTTGGCTTAGCAAAAGTGGCAGCTTTCTTGTCGTCCTTCTTGAAGTTGCCCTTTTCTTAGGCTTGCCCTGCTTGAAATTGGTGGTCTTATTGACCATCAACACTTAGTGCTCCTTTTGATCTCCACTTCAGCAGTTTTCAGCATGGACGATAGTTCGTGCAACGCCTTGTTCATGCAAAGGCATATTGTAGTTCATCACAAAGTTCTTATAACTCGGTGGCAGTGATTGGAGGATACGGTGAATCCCTAACTCATTAGGAATCGTTATCCCCAACTCTTGGAGCTTGTTTGCATGCCCAGACATGGTGAGCACGTGCTCACTAACGGAGCTTCCCTCTTCCATCTTATAGGTAAAGAACTTTTCGGAGGCCTCATAGCTCTCCACGGCCGCGTGAGTCTCAAAAATGAGCTTGAGCTCCTTAATGATCTCGAACGGGTCGTGGTGCTCAAAACGCTTCTGGAGCTCCGTTTCTAAACCGTATAGGATGGCACACTGAACTGTGGAGTAATGATTTTTCCGAGTGGCGTAAACATTCTTTACGTCATCGGTGGCATCATCTGCAGGTGGGTCACCTAGCAGTGCTTCGAGCACATAGGTCATCTGACCAGTCCTGAGGACAATCTTCAGACCACGGAGCCAGTCCGTGAAGTTGCTTCCATTGTTCTTAAGATTTTCTTTCTCTAGGAACGCATTGAAATTGATGGAGAGGTTCGCCATAATCTACAACAAATTTGCAAGTAGTTTAGACTAAGTTTATGATAAATTGAGTTCAATTTTAATTCTTAAATTAACTAGGTGAACTCCCACTCAAAACAACATCCCTCACATTGTCTTAGTGATTACACTACACCAAGTCCGATCTTCACGAGAGAGGATGTAGTTTCATCGGCGACCAATCTTCATGTTCATCATATCACTTATATGACTCGTGCTCTACCTTTCGGTATTCCGTGTTCCGAGACCATGTTTGTACATGCTAGGCTCGTCAAGATTAACCTTAGTTTCCGCATGTGCAAATCTGGCTTGCACCCGTTGTATGCACACGTAGAATCTATCACATCCGATCATCACGAGATGCTTCGAGACGACGAGTCTTAGCAACGGTCCCAACTAAGGACGAACACTTTATTACTTGAAATTTAGTGAGAGGGGTCATCTTATAATGCTATCGTCGCGATCTAAGCAATACAAGATGCATAAAGGATTAACATCATAGGCAATTCATAACTAGTGTGATATGATATGGCCCTTTCTTCTTATGCCTTTGATCTCCATCTCCAAAGCACGGACATGATCTTCATCATCACCAAAGATTAAGGCCAAGGTTAGTGGCGCCGCTTCATGGTTGTCCATCATCACCAGCAACTATTCCAACTACTTGGAATAAAGCTATTACAAGATGAATAGACACGCAGGTCTTAACATAATTAAAGACAACCATTAGGCTCCTGCCGGTTGCCATATTACAACAAGGATCATTGCATACATCAAATATAATCACAATCACATGATGGCCATATCACATCACAAAACCCCTGCAAAAACAAGTTAGACACCTCTAATTTTCTTTGCATGTTTTACATGGTTTGGGGCTTTCGAATAAGAACGGATCTTACCTACGAAACTGAACCACAACGTTGATACAAGTGCTATCGAGTGCAAAGTGTAGATTGGATCTATACTATGGTGGGAGAGACAGACACCATAAAGCCACTTGTTCAAAGCAAGTTACACGTCATGCGTGGAGCTAGTCTCATGTGCTATGACATGTAAGGTTAGCCCGAGCCGCTTCATCCCACCATACCGCAAGATGCAAAGTACACAAAGCAAAAGACGGCACGAGCACCAACGCCCACAAAACCATTGTGTTCTACTCGTGCAACAGATCTACGCATAGATAAGGCTCTGATACCACTGATGGGTTCATAGCAAGGAAAACAAAAAAATTCTACCGCAAGAACGAACAAAACCCAGATCTAATCTAGATAAAAGCCAAGATCTAATCTATTAGACATGTGCAACGAGATAGATCTGTACTAACCCTCGTAGATCTGAAAGTGTTACGAGATTGGATCTCGGGGTTGATGTAGTCGATCACTTGCCGATCTCAAGATCGTGTGGACGATCCTTCCGGCAGCGCTCCGCAATGGGTCACACGTGCGGAGTCGGTCGGCAGACCTTCCTCTCCCGTTCCAAATGAGCAGGAGGTAGTAGATCTTCTCCACGGAATCCCAGCAGACGACGGTGTGGTGGTGGTGGTGGAGAATTGCAGGCTTCCAAGCCTGAGCAGAGGGAAGGAGGAGGAGAGAGGCGGCGGCTAGGGCTTGAAGTGGAGGGGGAAGGGGGTGGCGCCCCCACCCCTCTATTTAAAGGAGGGAGGCGCCATGGGAGGGGGAGTCCTAGTAGGATTCCCCTCCCTTCCTTGGCCGGCGGATTGGGAGGGGGGAAGGAGTCCTCCTCCCCACGACTCCTTGTCTTGCCCCACAAGGACTCCTTGATCCTTTCTTGGTTTTCAAGCAAACTCCAAGAAATCTCTTAGAACCTTCCAGAACATTCCGAAACCTTCTAGAATCTCCATACAAACACTCCGGAACATTTCCTAACTTAGAAAATGATCCCCAATATATGAATCTTATTCTCCGGACAATTCCGGATCTCCTCGTGACGTCCTGGATCCAATCCGAGACTCCGAACAACATTCGGTCTCCAACGCATATTCCATATCTACTTAAAACAACTTCGAACCTTAAGTGTGTCACCCTACGGTTCGTGAATATGCAGACATGATGAAGACACCTCTCCGATCAATAACCATCAGCGGGATCTGGAGATCCATAATGGCTCTCACATACTCAACGATAACTTCGTGATCGATAGAACCATTAACATACGAAACCAATTCCCTTTGTCACGCGATATTCTACTTATCCGAGGTTTGATCGTCGGTATCTCCATACCTAGTTCTACCTCGTTACTGATAAGTACTCTTTACTCGTTCCATGTTATGTCATCCCTTGTGACCTAGTCACATGCTTGCAAGCTATCTAGATGACATTCTACCGAGAGGGCCCAGAGCATATCTATCCGTCATATGGATGGACAAATCCCAATCTTGGTCCATGCGCTTCAACACATACTTTCAGAATACCCAATGACACCTTTATAACCACCCAGTTACGAAGCGGTGGTTGATGTCATCAAAGTACCCATCCGGTGATGGTGATTAACATAACCTCATGGTCGAAGGATTAGGTTACTATGCATTTGAAAGCTTATAGCAATACAAACTTAATGACTTGATCTTATGCTATGCTTACTACGGGTGTGTGTCCATCACATTATTCTCCTAATGATATAACCTTGTTATTAATGACATCCAATGTCCATGATCAGGAAATCATGATCATCATTTAATCAACAAGGTAGTTCCACAAGAGGCTTACTAGGGACTCTTTTATGTTTACAAAACACACATGTATCAGTGTTTCCTTATAATACAATTATAGTATGGGATGTAAACATTCATCATAAACACAAAGATATAATAATAACCACTTTTATTATTGCCTCTTGGGCATATCTCCAACACTTGGGACGTTTGGGCTTTGCCCTTGGCCCCTTCGGTAGCGGCGAGAAAGGGGAAGCAGCGGCGGCGGCGGCAGCGACGCCTAGGGTTAGGCCGGGAGAGGGTTAGGGACGGGATCAATTGAGGAGCAATGCTTTTCTTGGCATTATTTTTATTATGTGGCAATGTTTTTCTTGGATTTTTTTTAAATAATTCGGAATGGTAGTAAGCTTCATATATTCTACTCCGTCCGATCCTAAATAATTCGGAATGGATAGCTTTTCCACGCTTTGGTGACATGGAGACTAATAAGAACTTGACATCAAAGACTAATTTGTTAAATTAACATCCGTTCGTTGTCACTCAGCTGGTTATACTATGTGGCTGCTCACGCTCCTCAGGTCGATGATGACCACCAAGAGCAGATCAGCTAAATTACGCCATTTTCAGTTCAACCGGATGGGAAACGCGCCTGGTTATACATAACTTCTCATGTAAACGGAGGAGCCCCGTAGTTCAAAGTTCAAACAGTTGCAAGCTCTCCAGTAAAAAATGCTAAGGCGGGCATGGAGATGTCCTTCAATCACCACATCAGCGCTCCGTCACATCACATGGGCCTGAAGCTTGATTTGGTTTCCACATCCCTTCATACGCAACCATACAGGAGATGACGCGGACAACAGAGGGCAACCCCCCCCCCCCCTCCCGTGTCGCACCCTAGGGCGACACAGGGGGCGCCGCCACACTCCACCCAAGGTCCTCCTCCGCCGCTGCCGCCGGCCTTGCCGCGGTGGCGGCGGGCCCGGCCGCCGAAGGTGGTTTGGGGTGGGTGCAGGCCGGAGTTGACCGCCATGGCTGCTAGGGCAGATGTGGCCGGTTCGTCGACGGCTAGCGGCCAGGGCAGCGCCCCTGGTTGGGGTGGTGGTGGAGATCCCTCCCGGCGGTGCCATGACCGGCGGTGGAACCGTGGAAGTCCAGGGCCAAGCTGGCTGGTGTTGGAAACCCTAGATCTTCAGATCTGGGGCTCCGATGCTACCTCCCCGGTCCTCTTCGTTGCTGGTAGGGTCGGATCTGAGAGGGGTCGACCCTGCTCTGTGGTCATCTCTCTCGTTACCGGCCTAGCCGCAAGGCTGCTGGTACGGTTGGTGCTGCAGATCTTGCAGGTTACCGGCGGGTGGCGAGGGGGCTACCGGCTCGGTTTGAATAAAGGAGGTTGTCCTCGGATTCTTCTCACACCAAGATGAAGATCTACTTGATGTGTGTCTTCATTGATCTGGTCGGAGTGTCGAGTTCCGAAAGGCTACATCTACGAACTCCCACGGGCGCATCATGCCTGGAGATTGCTGGATCGGAAGGTATTCGGTCGGGCGTACCCATGTTTTTTCCGGCCGTTTGGCTTCAGAGGGTGCGCTTCGAAGCTCTGTTGGTTGTTAATATCATGGGGCATGTTCTCGTTCCATGGTGCTGACGGAGAATGTCATGGAGACCGAGATCTGAGGACTGACTATGGTGGTTTGAGTTTGGATGGTGATGAGGAATTGGCTTGGTGACTCGTGACTTGGAGCAGTGGCATGCGAGTGGGGGCGGCTACACAGGAGAGGTTCACAGTCCTTCCTTTCAGGGTGAAAACCCAGGGTCTGACCTTAATTGGTTGTGTCTGGCAATGGCCTTTTTAAAGGTATTGTTTTGAGAGCGTGGACTTTCTTCAGGGTGAAAACCTAAGATCTATGATCGGGCGATGACGGTATTTGTGTACTGTTCCCTTCTTGAAGGCGTCGCTTTTGGAGAAGCTGAACTTCTGGTGTTGTCTTGGTGGTGGTTGTACTACTGGTTCAATGAATTGGGTCACTGTAGTGGGACTTTTCTTTTTTGTAATTCTTCTCTCTTTTTTGGCTATGTGCATCCGTATCGCCGCTAGGGCGATGCGTTGTTGCAGAGGCTGGATACAATTGATATCTTTTGATATTAATATATGCTCCTTTAAAAAAAAATACAGGAGATGACGCGGCTTTACAATCCTCCACGATCGCCGGTCGGCCCCAAAGGACCTGACTGCAAGCCAAACCAAGTAATTTTATAAAACCAGGATCATTTCCGAACTTCCCAAACTGTCCAAGGCATGGCTAGAGCTAATAATGCTGTAAGCTCATCGCCTCATACTTGAATGTGCCACGTACCAAAGGCATCTACTATCTCCGTCCTAAAATAGATGTCATAAATTTGTCTAAATTTAAATAAATCTATACACGTTCATCCAAAAAATTAACAAAAATAAGACATCATTTTTTAAGGGGGGGGGGGGAGTAGTATATATCTGAAGCTGGTAAAAAATGAAGGGCCGTTTTGATCCACTGGATATTCATAGTTTCGGAGGAAACAAAATAGACTTCAAGTAGAGTAACGACTGTTGCCTTTTGAGCTTGTGCTCTTTTTATCAATGCCCTAGGAGAGGTGAGTGCTATGGAGCTACTTTGCTTGGTGCTTTCAAAAGTTTGACCGTCTCACCAACGACGGATAGCTGCAATCGGTGCATGCCCTCTGTTAGAAGAAGAGATGCGAAGATGTCACCATGCACTTCACAGTCAAAAAGGCTGAAGAACTAATCCAACACAGGTTCAGTGGGTCGCGAACCTCATAATCAACCTAGCGAGAGAAAGATGTACAGAAATGGGCAACAGACCCAATGTGCAATTGATCTGTATAATATCATATTGTAGCAACCCACATTGTACCCTTTCGAGAATTGGTTGGACGTATTGAAGATAAATTACCTTCTCATCAACAACTTAGGGGAGAGTGCCATTACAATATTACATTACAAACTCATAAAACAGAAGTGACAACATAATATCTTGCAAACCAAATGCCCAAAAGAGCGGGGAATTTAAAACTGTTTTTGTGAGGTATAGCAAAGTCATCTACGATACTCTCAACTCGCTTTACTACTACTTAGTAATATCTAGTCATAGATGTCCTCCTGATGGTATTCAAACTTTCAAAGTAGTAGTCAGCGCCGTCTCTTTCCCTCAGATGGAATCTGATCTTCAATGACTTCTTTTTTGCTGATGAAATGCTTAAGAGAAATAACATTTGCGTTATTCTCAACTCTCAGTTAACTTTGACTGAACAAATCCAAAAACTCGAGCAATTAATTTTGAAATATTTCTGGAGCTTAAGCTTTCGCATGATGATGACCTCCAATTTTTTTTGCTTACATTTGTATTTAAATTTGTCCCAGACCATGCATAGTATGGTTAAACAGAGTTGTTGTACGAAGCTGAGTTTCAGTTTTGCTTTACTTGATTGATGTCTTTCTCTGAAAATGAATGAATAATAAAAGAAACAGCAAGGTTTTATTGGCCCAGCTAAACAAACTCCTAAGTTTCCTGTACTGAAACCAGTGCTCACAAGATTACTTTGGTCCCCTGTATGCTAATTGCAAGTTGAAAAGAGAAGTAGACCTAAGTTCTTTAGTTTCACAAACCTCCTAGCTTCCTATGATCACAAGTGTTTCTATTTCTCACCTAAAGGTAAGCTACAGTCAGGCTCCAATCTACAAAGTTGCAGCTATGGTGCTAAAAGCTACTTGGAAACCTGGAGATAACAACTCTCTAGCAAAGCTTGTCTAATTCTAAAGGTCTTGGTTTCTAGTTCCCCTCTCTGAACTGGAACAGCAGCCAGTACAAAACAGCTACTCCCTCTGTTTCAAAATATAAGATGTTTTAGCTTTGTAACAGGAGTGTATCTAGACCCCTTTTAGTGTCTTGGTTCACTCCAAACCTAGATGAACCTAGACACTAAAAGAGGCCTAGATACACTTCATTCACAAAGCTAAAACATCTTATATTTAAAAACTGAGGGAGTACTAGCTATTTTCTCTCATTAAAGCAAAGCCATTTCATGCACCATCTCTCAAGGCAGTATATGGTTCTATTACTGTGTCCACTCAACAGTCGAGGCAGGTGTGAGCAAAAGGACCTGAAGTAAGGCCTGACGATGGTGTTCCTGGGATTAAAATCTTCTTTATGAAACTAAACCTATGTTGGTACAGTACGGCTACTGCTAAGTGGAAGTTGAACCAACAGTTGCCTGCTCGCTGATCTCAAAGTAGTTGTGTTTCAGTTTTATTACTATCTCTATACTTTATTCAGACAGAATATAAGCAACGCGATCCTACACAAAGCAACCAGATCTGTTCTAGGCTATTAGGAATAAGAACTTAATTGTATCCTCACTTCAGAAAATAAGTGCGCAGTTGTTCAGTTACTCATACAAACTTTAAGAAACTGATTAAAGTAAACTTGTGTGCATATGTAACCAGAAACTATAGCATCACTCTGCTAATGGTTAGTTGTAGAAAATTACAAGAACCTCCACTCTTGTCAGGTTTACAAACTGCAGCAAAAACTCCTCTAATGTGTAGTTTAAACCTGAAACTCTCAACTGTACTTTTCTCTCTTGTTGAGATTTATAAGACTGCACTTGAAAATTGTGTAATTACTAGTACTACTGTTTTAGCATGAAAAAAAGAACGACTTCTAGTTACTATGTCACTGTGATATATTACCATGTGTTGATGAAAACCTACATGATCAGCACACGTTCTTGCACTACTTTAATTAACCCAAACCCATTCATCTTATGTACTCCCTCCGTCCCAAAATAAGTGACTTGAGTTTGTCTAGATTCGCATGTACCTATATACTAAAACGTGTCTAGATACATCTGAATCTAGACAAACCCACGTCACTTATTTTGGGACGGAGGGAGTACCATGTGCTGATGAAAACCTACATGATCAGCACACATGCTTGCACTACTTTTATTAACCCAAACCATGGTACCCATTCATCTTATGTACTGTTGCATACCAGACGCCACCCTGATTTAGATTATCCAAGATAGCAGGTTACTACAGAATCCAGATTTTTTTTCTAAGCATGCAAGTCATAGATACTCCCTCCGTCCAGAAATAACTGACTTGAGTTTGTCTAGATTCGAATGTATCATACACTAAAATGCGTCTAGATACATTTGAATCTAGACAAACCCAAGTAAGTTATTTCTGGACGGAGGGAGTACAAAAGATCGATAAAACTAAAGTTAACTTAACAAAAGCTCCCCTATTTCCCCAATCAAGCCCTATTTCTCTGAACCAAAGCATCAACTCCACACATGAACAGGCTAGAATTCGGACTTCAGTTCATGAATAAATAGTTGGTGCCCTCAAGTACAAGGTTATACCTTGATTCCTGAAGATGCCTGACTGTTTTTTGGGATGCTTTTGATTGCTTACTCTGCTTCACTTGAGCTCCTAGTGATCTCTTGTTCTGCTTCTCTGTGGCTGGTCTATCTTCTCCTCTGCCGCAGCTTGCGGCTGGTTGTGGGTTTCTTCTTCCTCCCCCCGACTCCTGCAATCCCCGGTGACTCGCCCTCTACACTAGGTCACAGCCATGGTGCTGTTTCTTGGCTTACACTACTGTACGGCATCTGGATCTAGACCTGTAGTTGGTTCTTCCTATCCCTAATACTCCCTCCATTTCAAAATATAAGATGTTTTAGCTTTGTGAAAAGAGTGTATTTAGACCCCTTTTAGTGCGTAGGTTCATGTAGGTTTGGAGTGAACCTACATACTAAAAGGGTCTAGATACACTCTTTCACAAAGCTAAAACATCTTATATTTTGAAACGGAGGGAGTATTTCACATGGTTGGGCAATGTAGCTAATAACTATCCAATATCCATCCAAAGGCTGCTGGATATTTAGCTCTAGCTACAGCTCATGTAGTGTGAACTGGAACTAGCTGTGGCTGCAGGTTACCTTTGATGGGTGGATGCCTATCCAAAACATTTTGCTTTTAACCCCTTTGCAATTACAATTTTGATGAATAGAGGCAAGTAAATAAATAGTACAGGTCAGAAATAATATTTTACCATTTACCTCTTGTCTACAATATGACACTTCGGCCAACTTCTTTTCAGCTTCTGGAACAGATTCTAGGCCCAGAATCGCATAAGCCCAAAAGAACGGGTCCGATTCTGGCCAGCTTTTTTCCACCGAGAATCTTGTTTCCTTCACAAACCGAGAATCGGGTCGGGAGTCGATTCTGGCCAGATTCCCGAGCTTCCCCGCAAGAAATCGAACCGTTATCCACCGGTGCCCCTTTGGTTACGTTTATTTACAAAGAAATGCCACCGAAGGGAAATAGGGGTAAGGAAAAAAGAAAAAGGCATTGCATCTCTCGTGTCCAGGGTCAACCGCATCGACACCGGTTGAACCCCAGCCTCCGTCGCGCAGCTGCCACCCCGTCCTGCCGATGCGACGCCGCCACCTCGTCACACGCCGCCTAAGCCGCCACTGCACTGCACCGCCGCCATTCGCCGCCACCTCGTCGCCACGCCCATCAATGCCGCGCCGCCCGCCTCAACCGCCACCTCGTCCGCCACGCCGCCGCCCGCCCCAGCCGCCATCTCGTCCGCCACGCCGCCGCTCGCCCCAGCCGACGCCCGCGTCCGACGTGAAGGACCCGCCGCCAACGGATGCCCCACGTAAACTCGCCCCCTCCCCTGAACCGATGACCTCCAGCTATTTGATTGATTTCTTCATTGTTTGAATAAAGAGAGATCAATCCTATCTGATGTACGTCCATAGAAATACATATGTCGTACATCCCTACTTTATTGCTTATTTATTTTTCATGTAATTATAGATGAATTCTTCAAGTGAAATTTAATTGAAAAGCCAAATGTACAAATGCTTATTTATGTACTCCCTCTGACCCAAATTAGTTGACTTGGTTTTGTCTAGATTCGGAGGTATCTAATAATAAAACAAGTCTAGATACATTCGAATCTAGACGAATCTAAGTCAACTAATTTGGGTCGGAGGGAATACTAGAAACTATCATATATATATGAAATTTAGGGGCATTGTAGACATTTTACAACCCAACATATCAAACAAGCAAAATGTCTAAAAGCCAAAAAGAATGGAAGGAACCAGATTCTGTGAGATTGTCCCCACCACAGCTTCTCCCCACAATCTGGCAAAAGCTAGCTTCTCTAGAATCACAAGCTAAAAAGAAGTCGGCCTTCTACTCCCTCCGTCCCAAAATAAGTGACTTGTATTTGCCTAGATTCGTATGCACCTAGACGTTATTTTGGGACGGAGGGAGTATTTTACATTGTCACATTAAGGGTCTTATCCATGTAGACCTTTGTATATTTTCAAAAACAAAAATGTTTTACTAGAAAACCATTTTTCAAAATAGAAGTGTATGAGTTCCACTAGTTGGTGCTCCTTTGCCCTCACGATTAACTTTGCGAGTTAGGCAAACATGTGTCCAAGGAATTACTATTGTTTTGAAAATGCTGCTTTGCAAAGAAATAACGTGTTCATGCTCTCGAACTCGTGACACTCAAAGTCTGCTAAGATTAACTTCAGGTCTGCTACTCACATATCTCTATTATTTTAACAGTCGTGTAACAAACAATTCTGACTCAATTATTTTCTTTCTTTTCTTTGCATTTATGTTCAATTATTGTCTAATAGTTGATGCAGTCTAGTACCTTCGTTTTAGATTCATATGCAGATGCATGAGTATGCAACATGTATGAGGTGGATGCACCCACACATGAAACTACATCTATACCACATTCTCTCAACTAGGTCTAAGAATCTGGGTTGTTACACTTAATTCACATGACATATTAACCCTGCTGTTCCAGGGAAGCAGTCCAACAATGGATCTTATGAAAGAGAAGCATGGCTATAGATCTGTTTACTGGGCGAGAGAACCAAGGTACATGTAAATTTGATGTAAAGGCCAGTGCAGAACATCAGAAAAAGATATCACTGTTCCGCATTACCAGGTACAAAGAGCTGAGGGAAATAGTACAGGAATTTGTAGATGGTGTTACACGCACAAAAAATCAAATGGACACGTAGTTGCAGTAGAAACCCAAGTAGCCTTCCTTTTGAAAGTGGGTATGGTTCCAAGTGGCGTGCCAATTTCAGTAACAAGTTACACGAACTGTGTCCATAGTCTGTAGCAACCAACATTAGCAGATTGTAGTTAACTAGCTATTACAGGAATGCTGCATTTCTGCTGAACATGTTATGTGCTTGACTTGTGTAACCGAACTCTACATATACAAAAGAAAAGCAAACAACTAGTTCAGGTGCAATCCCAGCACTGCATGTTACAGGAACGCTGCATTTCTGCCGGACGTGCAATCCCAGCACTACATAACAGACTAAACTTAGGCATCACGTACAAAAAAAATTCAGTTATTTCTTATCATGAAAACAACTCTTCCAAGTTATCATAAATTAGTCAATAACAAATATGATTGTTTGCAGATATATCACTCAAAAAATCACTATCATGATAAGTTGGCAACCAAGGGCCAGACATTGCTCAAGACTTCTATCTCTGAAAGAAATCAGAATGTCTTGACATAAAGCATTATGGTAACCAAAAGCTACTCCCTTATAAATGGCAAATTGGCAATGGAATCCTATGATCGTTAACATGTTAATAATTTTGGTAACCAGCAAAAACAAGCAAAACTAGATTCCCTTTCTCTCGTAACTACAGCATACAGGCTGGCAAGGATAAACGTCCGTGCAACCTTAACCCAAAAAAGAAAAAGATGCATGAAATGTGCACTAATACACCCAAAAGGAATGTCAACTCAAAATAAACTTACACCAAATCTGTACACTAATGTTGCTTGTAATGCAGGTTCCAACTTCAGGTCATGGGTGGATAAGCATCTGCACCAGAATAGCAACAAGATCATAAATAAAATTTCTAATACTGGCAATCATGCATAACTTGAGAATATTCATGTTAGTCCCAGTCAGAAATTACCTTCAACAGGAGGACCAGGACAGAGCCCATGCCTTTCAGTTAACAAAATATCAACCAGCGGGGCTAAGGTGTACAAATAATGCCTCACAAATCCCAACCAAATTGTAAATCTAACTCCTTTTCTTCCACATTAGGAACACAAACTCATTTGCTGGAGGAAACACGGCTGTAGTACTCGGTGAAGTCTAAACGGAAGAGTAGGAACTTTAAATCAACATGCTGCTGGAGGGGCAACTGAGAGATAAATGAATCAAGAGAAGATGTATAATCTTTTGCGATGCTATCCAAATCTTCACCCATTTTCCGAAAAAGTTCCCCGGCGAGTTGAATCATGGCTTTTCTGCCCCCATCCAACCATGAACCTGTTTCCTTGGATTTTGTTTTTGATTTACCCTTTCCCCTGCAGTAAGAAGAAAAACTCAGTAAATTGAACAGTAGATGTGATAAGATTTTATAGGGAAATATGGCATTAGCTATTTCTGCAATAATCTAACCTTAGTTGCAACTCATATATCCTCTCAAACCACCTATCAGCATGGCTGCGGAACTGTAGTATGATATCAAACAGTGCAAAAAGATTCCTCAAAATTCCCAGGGATCGCTCACCAAGGAGAGACTTCTCCACAATTGAGGTGAGGTACTTATCATGTCCCATGAGAAGATCGTCTAAATCTTTTGCTGCATCCATTTCTTCTGAGAAACGAGCCCATGAAATCTCCAGGACCTCAAACATAATGTAGTACTGGAAGTTGGTCACAAAATGGTTCATTTCATTGAAGAGAACTTGGCATTTCCGAAGAACTGAGACAAACTGAGACCTGATGCTTGTTCCTTCCTTGTAAAATGGAGAAGAAACAATGCAATTAGGCTTCATGGTCTTCCAGACTCCAGTCAAGGAATGATCAACTCGCTTCAGCTTCCATAGGAAGTTGAATATCTTGAGGTACATCTTCATCACTGAAGCTGTGAAGACCGTATCCAGAGGGACCCTGGCATCATACTCCAAGGAGAAGACATCCCAGCCACGGTCACCATCTCCATGATCCATCATCTTTACTTTTATCCGGTCCAAGATGTCACGGTCATCATATTGTGCGTCAGATGCACGTATCGCAGTCTCCAGCAAGCCAGCAAGGTGGAAAGAGCTAATTCTATTGGCTGGTTCTGACAACTCAGGACCAACAACATCCATCAGATACTGAACAAAATCACCCTGCCCAAGAAGCAAATATCTCTTGATAGCGAGACAATGGTCTTTAAACCGATATCGCTTATGGATCACATCCATCAGACGTTGATCAATCCTCTTGGCTGCTTCTACCACCAATGCCTCCAAAGCATCAATCTGCCCATAACCAAGCCCACCTCGGCTAGTCGTGGTGCCAACATAGGCTGCAGCCTCAGTGGCGGCCTCAGCCCAACCATTATCATCACAGCAGACTCTAAGAAAGTTGATTGACTTCCCTGTTCTCAGAATCCTCTGCGCGAGCACCGGAGAAATGAAAGTTGGTAGCATATCAGACTGAATAAGGTATCCTTCCCGCCACAAAGATTCAGCCTTGACTGGCTGCCCAACGATGAAGAACTCACCAAACACATCCTCCAATTCCCCTTCGAGCACCCAGCTCCGGACCATTTCAAACAGTGGTGAGCACACCCGCCTCAGCAAGCGGCCCATGAAATCTTGAACCATGGGATCCCCATGCTGTGCGTGGCCATGGATCGCACCAGCCATTCCACCACCTCTCAGACCGCGGCATCCATCCACCAAGACAGCCATTAAGCGCATCCTGACTGCAGGCTCAGCAAGCCACACAACAAGACGCCGCAGTGAGAGGTAATTACCGGACACACCCGAATCAGAACCAGGTGTTGGAATCGGATTTAGCGAGTATGACTCTAGAACCGCAAGCAGCTTATAGTAATCAGATAGTTCTTCCTGTAGAGCTGAGCAGAAGGCCTGAGCAACGGTGCCAACCTCGGTGGCAGCGTCAGAGGGTAACCGGCTGACATTGTCGGAAATGAAGCCTCGCACCTTGCGGAACAGCCACCCGACCTCGCACAGCTTGCGCACCAGGGTGCGAGTGGAGCGCGGCACGCGGACGGCCTCAGGTAGGTCGTAGGTGTCGCTGCCCTTGTCATACCGAACATACCGGCCGTCGATGCCCTGGCAGGCGTAGAGCACGTCGCGCACCAGCGCAGCCTCTGACACCTCCGTCTCGTCGAGCACCAGTTCGGTGTACTCCCGCAGCGCGATCTCGCGGATGTTGTCCGGATCTTTGGAGACCAGCACCACGCCGCCGGCTGGCGTGCCGGGCACCCTCGAAGTTGGCTTCCCTCCTGGGGTCGGAGGGGCACGCGGCGGCGCGGCCGTGGGGAGGTTGGGGAGGCAGGAGGAGGCGGCGGCCCCGCGGCGGTGGGAGGAGAGCGAGTCGAGCAGGTAGAGGAGCGGCCAGAGGGAGGCGGGGCGGGCCCGGACGGAGAGCTTGGAGTGGAGGTCGGCGAAGGCGAGGGCGTCGTCGGGGCGGCCCGAGGCGGCGAGGCGGCGCTTGATGGACTCGGCGAGCGCGTGCTCGTCGGGGAGGACGGCCGGCGCGAGGCGGCTGGAGAGCAGCCGGTGCGCGAACCGCAGCGCGCCGCCCGCGTCGCGTCCCCCGCCGCCGGATTCGGCGGAGGTGAGGCGGAGGACGAGCTCCTTGACGAGATCCTGGGTTTGGTGGTCGTCCATTGGTGGGGGAGGTGGTGCTAGGGTTCGAGCTCGAGCCGAGAGCGGCTGAGTTTGTTTATTTTTGAAATGGAGAGCGGCTGAGTTGGGAAGGGGGTTTGGGAATTTTGCGGCGTGAATGAAACCCAATTCTAATCTGCGTTACAGCGAGGTCACATTTCTGGCCGCGCGATCGCGATCCGACGGACCGCGGCGAGCAGTGTTTCACGTCCAGCAGGCAGCAGGGCCCAGCGCGCAGCGTCTCACGTAGCGAAACAAGGTCGTTTCTAATTTTCGGGAGTGGCATCTCGAGAGAGGTCATTCCCCATTTCTGAGCAATCTCGATTTCTCTAGCGATTTTCTCTGCCTATTTTCTCTGCCTGTGGGGAGCGATTGAACGGCGACGGCGGGGCTAGGGGCATGTTTGGATTTTGCCCACATTTACCCAGCCAACGACGGGCGAGCCAAATTATTGGCGTGGCTTTCTGTCGTCCTCGACCGGGAAGTACTTATCGGAACCGAATTGCAAGATTCAGTTGTGCAAAATACAACATGCAAGAACAAGCTTACCTTAGGTGGAGAAAGAGAGAAAAGAATTCTGATCAAAGAAAAACTTCAATAATTTTTAATTCCGGACTACGTTTTTTATGATCTTGGACTCGTTTTGATAAGAACGACAAGCTCTATTAGATTATGCAAAGAAACATCATAGTCCAACATGGAAGGATAAAACCAAATGGACAAAGGTAATACCTCTCTAGAAACGATGAACCGGTAAAACCTCCAAAATCCAAAACATAAGAAGGTGAGCTTGGAAACTTCGATTGGGATGAAATTAATTTTGTTGGAAAGATAAAATCAAGTAGAATCCAACAAAAGGTGAAATATTGGATACCACCAAGGGAGAAAATTTCAAGTATATATATGTGAGATATCTCCCAAGGTGTGGAGCCAGAAAAACCCGCACGATCAAGAACGCAATAAGATGTGCAAGGGAAATCCTTTTTGATGAACTAGAGCTTGTTATGATGATAACCACAAGATCTAGATCCTCTCATGGAGAAGATACAAATAATAACCAAGAAAAACAATGCTATGTATGCAAAGGTTTGAGCTCTCCTCGAAAAATGCGAACGAGTCACTCACTCGAGAGCCCTCTTGATAGTACGGCTATCTATCCTAAACCCGGTCTCCCAACACTACAAGAGACCGATAAAATAGAAAACCTTATCAAAATCATACCTTTTTCTTGAGCATTCCACTTGAGCTTGATATAGACCATCTTCTGCTCCTCAAGATGGAACACCTTTCTTGATTGCTCTTGCTCGCGCTTTGCTTGATGAAGACTTGCAACTTTCTCCCTCGTACTCAATGGGGAAACCTCTTCTTTGAACTTGTTTTTATCACTCTATGATCACCGAGGATGGCAAGCTTCAAGCATGAGATCTTCTAGAGATGACGCATCTTGAGCTTGCACTTCATTTCTTCTATCCCCATAATAATGATGTCTTGAAGATGCATATGAGGAACTCCATCTTTTTCTTCGAGACACACTTGATCTTCTTCTTCTTCTTTCAACCTTGAGACCAACACATGGCCCAAGCGATGCCAATGGACAAACCTACAAGTGAAACTTAATTTGCACATTAGTCCATAGAGATTGTCATTAATTACCAAAACCACACATGGGGGTGTACATGCCCTTTCATTCTCCCCCATTTTGGTAATTGATGACAATCCCTTTGAAAGGGTTTAAATATGGAATTTAACGAACAACATGGTTGCCCCAATATCAAATACTACACAAGTATGTGATGTTGGTACAACCACAATAGAGCAAACTCCCCCACAATCTATGCATGTGTGATGAACTTGAATTTCATTGCATAGATTACTAACCATTATCGGTGGCTGAGTTTCCTTTATATATTCACATGCAAAGAAACAACAAAGATGCAAAAGCATGAGAGGAAAATTCTTAAGAACACACTCAAAGCAAAGACAAACTTCCCTTAAACCCTCCAAAACTTCTCCCCCATTGGCATCGATAGCCAAAATGGGTGACAAGTTCTAGACGGCCAATATAGTGAGAATTTCTCCAAAGGTGTTCATATGCATATATCCAATGATGAATCCTTGGGAGGACGTAAAACTATATTGAGGACCCAAAGATTGCAAAGAATAAAAGAAAAAGAAATAAGCTTCAACAAATGAAGCAAGCAACCAAAAGATCCAAAAGAACCAATTGAATACAACAAATGATACCAAATGGAAACAACAAGATATTATGCTACGAGCAAATGAGTGTTTAAATGAAATAGGGAGGCTCCCCAATCTTTGTGCACAAATTAGAATCATTGAATTTGAATACATCATGCACAAATATGAAATCATCACTCTCCCATAAACACTTAAACCACGAAAGATGAGAAAGAAGGCAAATGAGCATTCTTAAATGAATTAAAGAAGCTCCGCAAGGATTATGCACCAATTATAACAATTGTATTTGGAAACCAAGTGCACAATCATGAAATCCTCACTCCTATAAATTCATTTAACAATAATAGGCAAGAGAGATCAAAATATGAGTGCCCGAAGATGCAAACAAATGGGACAAGCACTCATAGGAAAATAATTTGGAAGCCACCGAAGAGTCTAAAATAAAGGGTGGTCTCCAAGGAAAACAAAAACAACCAAAGATTTATCTTCTCTTGTGTGTATAAGTTTCTAGGTGGAAAATATCACAAACATATGCCCACAAAGAAACATGCACACACAAAATAGATACTCAAGAAAGCACATGCAAAATAAAAGGAAGTCATAAAATATACCAATAAGATTTTTGCTTGAAAGCATGGCCAAAGGCTCAAATATATCTTATTGTACATCAATGAACTTCAAACACCAACACACTACATACATTACAACTATTACCAAGGGAAAAGGGGATAGTTGGAATATATGAAGAAATGCAACAAGTATCACAAGTAGAAAACACCTCTGCAAAATACTCACTATTGCACATGAGAGCAATTGTGGAAAATATAGGCAATAAAATTGCTAGATTGACATATTTGTGATTGGTGAACCATGAGCATGATTTTTTATATTCCCCATTACATGCACTCATCTCAACATACTCACATTTGCAATAGAGAGAACTCATAGAAACCAAAATAAGAATCACAACATTTGCAAAAACACACATTCATGCCAACAAGCAACCTATAAAAGGTTGGAAACAAGATATGTATGCATGAGAGAGATATTTGTTACGGAGATATAATTGTTAGGATGTATAGGATATGAAGTTGTTGATCATCCTAACTTGCATCCAATTGACATGTAGGCACCACTTCTTCCCAATTGATGAGACAAGCATCCAATATATATCTCCTATGTACCTAAAACAAAATTAAGTACACTATGGTCCCCAAACAATTTGGGTCCAAAGTAGTTAGTGAAACTATAATACATAGGAGAGCCTCCACATAAATATGTGCATATTGATATGAAATTGAGTTTCATGCACATATTAGCCGATAGGATTCGGTGGAGATCCCCCTATATATTGGATCGAGGAAATCAAGCATGCCATAATATATAGATGTAATAAATATGCATGCACAAGACTCTCAATAACCAAAAATAAGATACAATTTGAACAAAAACACCAAGTAAACCAAGAAGTCGCATACAAGAGTGTGACACGTCAAAAGAGTGTCCAAATTGCATCAAAGAGCCAAATCAACACATGAAAGGACACAAATTCAACAAATAAACAAGGCAAAAGCCAAAGAGCAAAAGATAGACAAAAATTGTTGGGTTCGTAGCATAGAAAACAAAAAAATTCCTACGATGGGAACTATCGCCAAGATCTATCTATTAGATACAAGCAACGGGTGGATAACCATCCATAGAGAACTTACCCTCGAAGACAACAAAGCTTTGTTAACGAGTTGGAACTCGTGGATGATGTAGTCGTACACTTGCCGATCTCAAGATCGTGATGAAGTCCTTCAGGTACAGCAGCTCCAGCACCATCAGGTTCAGCACCATCAAGTCCAGCACCACAAAGTAGCGGTGCATCCGTGATCGCACACACGTTCAGTCCACCGGACAACCTCCACCTCCTCGCTCCAGCGATGCAGCGGAAGCAGCAACTCCTTCCAGACGAAATGCCACCAGGAACATGTATCTCGCTAATCCGAGACCATGGGGAATAATTCTAGAGGGGGGAGAGATCCTTCACGAGGAGGTGTGAGGAAGAAGGAGGAAGAGGGGGCCTTTTATAGGAGGAGGGGGTGCCCCTCCCCATGGCCGGCACCTCATGGGGGGTGACCCCTCACCTCCCCCATTCATGTGGTGGTAACTCCTCCACATTAAAATGCCCCTTCATATTCTCTTTTAAAGTCTCCACTTTAAATGCATTAAAATTCTCTAAGTTTAATGCTCTCTCATTTAAAGTCTCCACTTTAAATTTATTCAGTTTTTTTAATTACTTTAATTAAAAAACATTCACATAAAACCCCTTGCAACATTTCAATATCACATGCAGAACCACTTTCTGCAATTTCACCCGAAACAATTCCGGTTTCTATCGAAACAATTCCTGCGCTTTGCAATCCTTTCGTCTGAAACATATGTGCTCCAAAATGGTGTCCAGTAACCCTTAAGTGTGTCACCCTAAGGTTCGCGAATAATGCAGACATGATTGAGACTCCTCTCAGATCAATAATCAAAAGCGGGACCTGGAGATCCATACTGACTCCTACACATTCAACGATGACTTCTGTGATCGTGAGAACCTTTAACGCTAGTAACTTAATCCCTTTGTCTCATGATATAATACATGTCCGAGATTCGATCATCGGTATCCAAATACCTAGTTTGATCTCATTACCGACATGCACTCTTTTCTCGTTCCCGTGATATAACATTCTAGTGATCACATTATTTGCTTGCAAGCTATCTTAATGTGATATCACCGAGAGGGCCCAGAGTATATCTATCCATCATCAGGATTGACAAATTCCACTCTTGATCCATGAGCCTCAACATAACACCTTCGTAGCACTGAACCCATCTTTATAGTCACCCTATTACGGTGTGACGTTTGATGTTATCAAGATACTCTTCTGGTGTTAGCAATTAACATGATCTCATGGTCTAAGGATAAAGATTACTTCGTATGATGTTATAGCAATATAAACATAATGACTTGATCGTAATGCTATACTTCGGATGAATGTTCATCACATCATTTCACAGATGATGTGACCTTGTTATTAACAACATCCAATGTCCATGATTAGGAAACCTTGATCATCTTGTTAATCAACAAGCTAGTCTATAAGAGAGGCATAACTAGGAACCCTTTTTGTTTATTAAACACACATGTATTGACGTTTCCGATCAATACAATTATAGCATGCAAAATAAACATCTATCATATATGAGGAATACATAATAACAATTTTATTATTGCCTCTTAGGGCATATTTCCTTCAGTCTCCCACTTGCACTAGAGACAATAATCTAGTTCACATAGTGATAAATCTAACACCCATGGATTTCTGATGTTGATCATGTTTTTCCCTAGGGAGAACTTTAGTCAACGGATCTGCTACATTTAGGTTCGTGTGTATTTTACAAATCTTTATATCTCCATCCTTGACATGCTCGTGGATGGAGTGAAACCGGCATATTTCATAATCAAAGTATGTAGCAATTGCTAATATAATCCTAACCGACTTAAGCATTGCTACGGGAGAGAATGTCTCGTTGTAGTCAACTCCTTGAATTTGTCGAAACCCCTTTGTGACAAGTCGAGCCTTATAGATGGTCACATTACCAACATCATCAGTTTTTCTTTTGAAAATCCATTTATTCTCAACGGCCTTTCGATCGTGAGGTAAGTCCACCAAGGTCCAAATCTGATTTTCGTACATGGATTCCATCTCGGATTTCATGGCTTCTAGCCATTTGTTGGAATCCGGGGTCATCATCGCTTCTTCATACGTCGCATGGTCATCTATTTCATCAATCATGAAATTCATAACAGGATTGTCAAATGCTTCAGGGAGGCTGCGTGTCCTACTTGGCCTGCGAGGTTCGGTAGTGTCCTCTTTCGGAGTTTCATGATCAATATCATTAGCTCTCTCTTCATTAGGTCAAGTCAACTCCGAAACAATTTCCGATGCTGCGCTACTCGCCATTTCATGAAGAGAAGGTTCAATAACCTCTTCGAGTTCTACCTTCCGACTACTCACACCTTTCACGAGAAACTCCTTCTCAAGA